>OZ030021.1:35902500-36030000 GCA_964023405.1 Apodemus agrarius | reverse complement strand
TTCTAACTTAGAGGCCAGCCTGGACTACAGAGTGAGTTCCAGGACAGCCAGGGCTACACAGAGAAACCCTGTCTCGCAGAGGGGGTTGGTCCCGGGGGGAGAATATGTGCACATCCATGTGAATTTGTGTGTTTGTGTTTAAATGTGAGGACAGTTCAACCCTCTACTAAGTAGGCATTCTCAAACTAAGGATTAAACCTCTGTAAGATTGGACTTAGTAACTCTCATTACAGTTAAAGGCGGGCTGGAGAGATGGCTCAGGAGTTAAGAGTCTTGGCTGCTCTACCAGATGACCAGAGTTTGATTCCCAGCACCCACATGATGACTCACAACTGTGTGTAATTTCAGTTCTAGGGTATCTGATCCCCTCTTCTGGCCTTTGTGGGAACCAAGCACACATATGGTGCATAAACCCACATGTAAATAAAATAGCCATATACATCAAACAAGTAAATAAAAAATTTAAAAGTTACAGGAAAAGAAAAGCCATATTTTACAAGACGTGGCTTCTATTTTCTTTAGTGTCTTGATCGGTCCACCACTTGAAGGATTATGATCCAGATGTTAACAAGCTATGGTTCTGTGAGGGTTTCTCAGTGCTGGGCCACATCCCTGCAGAATGGTCTTCTTGCAGGTCTGCAAGAAACAGACTTGACCTTGTTCAAGGGGTTATTGACAGAGAAGAATAGGAGGAATCACAGACAGAGTAAAACAGCCCAGAAGCACAGTCACAGGACGGCCCGGTCTAAAGGAACACATGTAAAACGACTAAACACACATGATCAGCTCATGTTTCCTTGTTGATAAGAATTGATTATTTTTATTATACTTATTTATTTTTGTTTGCTTTTTGAGACAGGGCCTCACTATATAGTTCTGGCTGTCATGGTACTCACTGTATATACATCATGTTGGTCTCAAACTCTCAGAGATCCACTTGCCTCTGCCTCCCAAGTGCTAGAATTAAAGGTATGTGCCACCACACCTGGCTTGATTATTTTTTAAAATGATTGTTTTGATGTGTTCTACTGAGGACAGAATTCTTTGTACTATTTAGGGATATATTACCTAATAATATATCCCTAATAAATTTTATATAGCTAATAAATTTTGCATCAAAATGTTTCTAATCAGCCACACTAAAACTCAATAAATAAATAAATAAATAAATAAATGTGCTATATGTGCACAAATGACTATATTTATTCATAAATAATACAATTATGTCATTTATAATAAAATGGGCACCATCATATTAACCAAAAGTAAGCTAGTCTCAGAAGACAAATAACAAAACAAAAACAACAACAAAACCAAAAGCAACCCCAGTTTCTTTCTTGTGAAAGAAAGAAAGAAAGAAAGGAAGGAAGGAAGGAAGGAAGGAAGGAAGAAAAAGCATTTTAGTAGACAAAAAAGGGACCATTTCGGAGGAGGAGCTACCAGCTGGAAGGGAAGATAAGAAAGACTGGAAGCAGGGGAATTATTGAAATACATTGTATACATGTATGAAAATGTCATAGTATCATTATTGTTGTTGTTGATGATGATCTCTTAGGGTTTTACTGCAGTGAACAGACACCATGACCAAGGCAACTCTTATAAGGACAACATCTAATTGGAGCCGGCTTACAGGTTCTGAGTTTCAGTCCATTATCATCAAGGCAGAAGCATGGCAGCATCCAGGCAGGCATGGTGCAGGAGGAGCTGAGAGTTCTACATCTTCATCTGTAGGCCACTAGGAGAAGACTGGCTCCTGTGTGGTTAGGAGGAGGGTCTGATTGCCCACCCCACAGTGACATGCTTCCCCCAATAAGGCCACGCCTACTCCAACAAGGCCGCACATCCTAATAGTGCCACACCATGAGCCAGGCATATTCAAACCACCACAATTATTGTTGTTGTTGTTGTTATTATTATTATTTTATAAATCATACACAATAATAGCATTTAAAAAATACAGAGCTCTGTTTCTTTGCCACCCTTACCTGACGACAGCATTTGAGAATCCCACAAAGGGGAGCAGTAACATTATCCTCCACGATCGCAAGCTGCACTCACAGTCCACATCCACTGACACACAGGTTGACTTTCCACTCGGCTTTCCTTAGAGAGTCAAAGATCAATGGCGGCTGGGCCTTGGGCCACTGGGACTTTAGGAAGGAAATTGTCGGGCTGGAGTGATGGCTCAGCAGGTAAGAACACTGACTGCTCTTCCAAAGGTCCTGAGTTCAAATCCCAGCAATCACATGGTGGCTCACAACCATCTGTAATGATATCTTACTTCCTTTTCTGGGGTGTCTGAAAACAGCTACAGTGTATTTAGATCTTAAAAAAGAAAAAAAAAAAAAAAAGGAAGGAAATTGTCCTAACTCAAAGACAAGCATCATCTGATTCTTTTTTTTTTTTTTAAAGGATAGTAAGGAGAGAAAGATAGCCATTGTAGTTCTAGCTAGCTGTGATCTTAGTATCATACAGCTCTGACATTCTAGGAGTGGTAAGTGGGTCCTTTTGGGGTGACATCTTCCAAAGGTGCATCTGAATTATGACTAAGTTTCTATTTTTTTTTCTACAGATTCACTGATTAGCCTTATTGAAAGGAAATTTGTGGCATAGTTTGGTGCTGAGAGATCAGGGAACCAAACAAGGCTAGAAACAGTGACCTGGTTTCCCTGGAAACAGAAGAAAGTGCTCATTTATAGGTCACTGCTTTTTTCTTTTTCTTTTTTTCTTTTTTTTTTTTTTTGGACCGAAAGCCTCTGATTAAAGTAGAGCATAGCCTGCAGGCCCTTCACCTGTCTTTCACATAAATAAAATTTCCCAAGAGCGCCCTTCCAGCCCCCGTCACCAAATGAATAATTGACACAAAGCCGCTTTGGCCCATATAAATTATTATTTTTTTCCTCCTGTGCTCAGTAGGAACTTGGTTTTCTCAAACATTATAATATGAACTTCTGTTCAAAGGCAAAAGGGAATGACACATGGGGCTCTGAGATTCGAGAACTCCATGATTCTAGAATGTGGTATAGGAATTCATGAGTTCTTCCACACACAAACAACATAAGGCTTATGTGATAATTCAATATTACAACTCAAGATTTATTTTTATGTCACAGGAATCAGTTTTTTGGTTTTTTGTTGTTGTTTGTTTGTTTGTTTGTTTTTAGTTTCGGAAAATAAGCTTTCTCTAGCTACTTTAAGAACACACTTCAGGAAAGATTTCGAAAGGTCTCAGAGCCTCAGTGAGGGACCAGGAGACAACACATGGACGCCACATGGGAGTCGCACAGCAGGGTGGCTGCAGGCCGCTCTGGGAGCAGGTGTCGCCCACCAGCTGTGTGCACCAGACTCCTGCTGGAATCTGTGTCGCCCGCCAGCTGTGTGCACCAGACTCCTGCTGGGATCTGTGTCGCCCGCCAGCTGTGTGCACCAGACCCCTGCTGGGATCTGGCCATGATGTACAGGAAGGTTCTGACTCTCCATCTGCCTGCCTTCATGGATTTTGATGGATGCCTCACACACCTCCTCCTGAGGTCTCAATCAGATGACAGTGACTGGTCTCCAGATCCTGAAGTTTCAGATGTCAAGAGGCTGGGTTGTTGTTGTTCTTTTGTTGTTGTTGTTGTTGTTGTTGTTGTTGTTTTTTCTTTCCCCTTTGGAGCACAAACTGAGAAATCAGAACAGTCTCCAAATATGAAACAGGCTCAAAGGTAATGAGTAACCATATTAATGACTTTCTATTAGTATGATAAAACACCATGACCAAAAGTGACTTATAGAGGAGTTTATCTTGGCTTAGGCGCCTGTCAGGGTAGGGGTTGTGGGGGGTGAGGGGATGGAGGGTTGCCACAGCGACAGGTGGCTGGGTCAGGAAGCTAAGGGACCATGTCTTCAACCACTCACAGAAAGAGTGACCCAGGAGTGTGGTGAAGCTATCAAACCTCGAAGCCTGTCCGTGCTGGTGTACATCCTCCAGCAAGCCTACTCCAACCTAAAAGGTTCTAAAAACTTCCCAAACAGCACAACTGGGAACCAGAATTTAAATATGTGAGCCAAGGAGGGACATTTCCCATTTGAACCACGAATGACCACACAAACAACGACTTCATTGAAACGGTATGCCCACAGTACCCTTTGGTGCCCTGGAAGAGTCACAGTTTTCTAGGAGAGTCAATGACCTATCAGTGGACTCTTGGCCAATGGGATCCAGACAATGGGCAGAGGTGGAAAAGATCATTTTTTTCCTTCCCTTTTGCTGGACTGCCTTCAGCAACTCACGGAGCCTCATCCATCACGCCCTTGGGATAGTATTAAAAACCGGCCACGCCCTTGAGATAGTGTTAAAATGGCACCTGTTATCTCTCCCAAGAAGTTGTTTTCTTGTCCCCTATTGCTATACTGGACTGCTTCTGGGACTAGGTGTCCTTAAAAGTCAGCCCTAGGCCGGGTGGTGGTGGCGAACACCTGTAATCTCTGGGAGGCAGAGGCAGGAGGATTTCTGAGTTCGAGGCCAGCCCGGTCTACAGAGCGAGTTCCAGGACAGCTAGGGCTACACAGAGAAACCCTGTCTCCAAAAAAAAAAAAAAAAGAAAGAAAGAAAAAATCCAAAAAATAAAAAACCCAAAACCAAAAAAGTTGGCCCTGTCTGTTACGTCTTTAAGGAAGGCTTCCTGAAGATGTCTCCAGTTTGAACTATAGCTAGTTTGCACGTCCTATTTATTTGAGTTGCACTGGACTCCAGCGGTTGACACTATCAGACCAGCATTCCCCGGCTTGACAAGTCGCTTCCTCAACACTCGTTGCCATGGCATTAAGTGGCAAATGTAACGAGCATATGATAAAAGCCAGGGAATGAATGTTGGTGGAATAACTGACTGAACCATTCTCGCCTTGGGCCCTGGGCAAGGTTGGGAGAAGAGTTGGAAGAATTCCCTATTCAAGAGCTTCCCTGGGGGTGGGGGTGGGGTGGGAGCAGGGGTGGGGTGCGGGTTGGAAAGGCTCAACGGTATCGTGTACTCCATAGCAAGACCCCATTCAAAGAAAGTATTACAATGGTATTCACAGAAAAAGAATGCATATATTTAATATAGAATTTGGGAACGTGGATTTGTTTTGGAGACTAGATGTCAGTTGAGTCCGTTTGAGAGTGGGAATATGAGAGAGAGAGAGAGAGAGAGAGAGAGAGAGAGAGAGAGTTTATTTGCCTGCCTGAATTCTAACTAGAAGGTTTCTTCCTCTTGCTTCTGACAGATGACAAGAACATTCCAATTTTCACGCATCAAAGATGCAAATTGTTTTCTCATTTGCAGTCAAATGCAGACAGTTCTTTCTAAAACCTGTCTCTCGGCTGACATCTGGTGGACTAAATCTAAAATGCAGTTTTTATAAAGGAAAGATGGTGTTCTAGGATCCCACAGGTAGAAAACCATTAAAGACTTAACAGCTAAATTGCCTGGAGGCTAATGTTACTTATATTGCTGGGATACATGCTCCACTATGTTCATAGCAGCCTTATACATGAGTTATTCCCAAATAGACATTATGCTGTGAGGTTTGATGGAGAGAGCTCTCTTGTGCTGCAGTACTTCTGGCCGGCTGTAAATCCTGCTCAAATGTCATAGTTAACTGACGTTTAATCCTTTAAAGATCTTCCAAAGTGAAGAGACACTTTAGCTATAGAAAGATAAAAATAGGTTCCTTTAGGACTTCTTGGCGGCAATACAATATAGGAAAAATATCATATTCTTTCATACGTGAAATCTTTGTTTGTTTTTGTTTTTTGAGACAGGTTTTCTCTGTGTAGCCCTGGCTGTCCTGGAACTCACTCTGTAGACCAGGTCGGCCTAGAACTCAGAGATCTGCCTGCCTCTGCCTCCCAAGTGCTGGAATTATAGGCGTGCGCCACCACGCCCGGTTTCATATGTGAAATCTTAAGAGGTGGGAAACTTAAACATGGAAGGAAAACGTCCTGCTTAGGCTTTCTGTCAGCTTGACACAAGCCTGGGTCATCTAAGGGAATTTCAAATAAGAAAACGCCTCCATCAGAATGACCTGTAGGAAAGTCTGTGAGGGCATTTTCTTGATTAATGATTGATGTGGGACCAGCCCATTGTGGGCAGTGCTATTCCTGGCAGGTGGTCCTGGGGGTGTAGAAGAGAACCAACTGGGGAGGTGGGGAGGTGGGTGGAGTCAATAAGTTCGTCATGGTCTCTGCTTCAGTTCCTGCCTCTGGTTTCTGTCTTGAGTTCCTGCCTTCCCTTCAGGATGGACTGGGGCTCTAAGATGAAATATATCCTTTCTTCCTCGACTTGCTTTTGGTCACAGTGTTTATCAAAGCAGTTTCCAAACCTAACCAAACCCTCTGGCTACTAGGGAGGAAGAGCGGAGCTGTGAGGAACAGAGAAGAGAGGGCCACGGAAGGGCGGATACTGTCTGGGGATGTCCTGTGTACTTAGGAAAACACCACAGCGACCCCGCAGTTTCATATAGCTAATGTATACTAAAAATATGTTCGGGGTTCTGAGGGAAATTTTATTTCCGTCTTGCTTATCTTTCTACTGACAAAACAAACATATTTTCAGACTTGCATGTGCGTGAAGGTTAAACCGTGCATGCTTCTTCCCTAAAGCGGTAACTAATTTAAAGTGTCATCTTCACTGAACTCTAATTTATCACATTTCTGTTTCTAGAATGTGTGTGTTCACCAACACATACTTGCTACAGCTACTCAAAACTACTTCCCAGTAGTGCAGTGTAGAAATGCAAGCCTTTAATCCAGACACCTGGGATGCAGAGGCAGGGGGATCTCTGTGAGTGAGTTCCAAGTCAGCCTGTTCTACATAATTAGTACCAGAATAGCTACGACTAACGAGAAAGGACCTGTTTCAAAATAAAATTAATACTACATTTGTTTTACTGAAAATGACTGAATATTTTTAGTTGAATATATTTTCTTATGGGCTGTGTAAACCAGTGACTCTCAAGCTTCCTAATGCTGTGAACCATTAATATAATTGCTTATGTTGTGGTGACCCCCAACCATTAAATTACTTTTGTTGCTACTTCAACACTGTAAGTTTGCTACTGTTATGAGTTGTAATGTGACTTCCAAAGGGGTCTCAACCCACAGGTCCAGAACTGCTGCTGTAGTCCACTTTGTCTATTTCTATTTCTTTTGGGGTCTGGGACCCTAGCTTAGTGGCACAGAACTTGCCTGGTATGTGGGAAGCCCTGGGTTTCATCCCCAGCGCTGCAAACGATACATAAACACAAACATATTCTGTCTTCATAGCTTCATTTTATTCTTTTACATAGTTAGAAAATATAACAGTGAACAAACTGACACTGTCCTTTCTAGAATGGAGATTTTTACTTCTATTCATTAGTAGCTATTTTTTTAGGTATATCAAAGTGGACCTTTATTCCAATTATGCTTTATAACTGTGGCAACTGAATTTTTTCTTTTCCTTTCTCTCAATTTTCTTTTTTTGAGATGGTCTCAGTATATTACCCAGGATGATTTCAAACTCATGATCCTCCTGCCTCAGCTCCCCAAGGAGCTGGGATTACAGACACACACCTGCCTTCAAGGCAATTGACTTCTGCAGGCAAATTCTGTTTTCATTGATCCAATATGTTCTTGCATTGTCTTCAGTAGGTTTATATTTGAGGTTACAGAATTTTCCAGGCATACACCCATTTAAAACAGTGATCTTTGTATCAACGCCCAATGTTTACAACTTTTCTTTTCTTATTCCTTGGTTAAATTTCCAGAAGCTTGCTAAGTGAAAATAGAGACTGCAAAATAATTGTCTTGCTGTTGGCTTTAGTCTTTCTTCCCTGAGCAAAATAATGGCCTTTGACAAATCCAGAACTTTTCTGGTTTGTTAAGATTGTTAGCCAGGTGGTGGTGGTGCACACCTCTAATCTCAGTACTTAGGAGACAGTGGGCAGGCAGATCTCTGAGTTTGAAGCCAGTCTGGTTTACAGAGTGAGTTCTAGGACACAGCCAGGGCTACACAAAGAAAAGTTGTCTCGAAAAACAAAAACAAAAAACGAGCAAACAAACAACAGCAACAAGATTGTTATAAAAAAAATTAACTATGTCAAAATTTGTTGAATGCTTTTTTGGGGGCATATGTGGAGAAAAAAAAATTAACCTTCAGTCGGTTTTACCAGGCAGACAACAGAAAGGGATTTATGGATTTAAGGATTGAAGCCAGGGCTCAATTGCTTTTGGGTTAAAGGTAAGAAGAAGCAGGCTCGACTTTAATCCCAGCACTTGGGAGGCAGAGGCAGGCGGATTTCTGAGTTCGAGGCCAGCCTGGTCTACTGAGTGAGTTCCAGGACAGCCGGAGCTACACAGAAAAACCCTGTCTTGAAAAACCAAAAACAACAACAACAAAAAAAAAAAAAAGAGAGAGAGAGAGAGAGAGAGAGAGAGAGAGAGAGAGAGAGAGAGAGAGAGAGAAGGCTGACCATGTTGTAAAATGGCCCTACCAGGGACAAACTTTCCTGTCAGAATAAGGAAGTTGTACTCCTAGCCAGTATTTGCTGAGTGTGCTGTCTTTGTGTCATCTAAAAATGAGAACCTCAGAAAGTCCTCTGAGCACATAGTCACCAGAACACTTGTAAAGATCCAAAAATCACCAGAGGAAGACTGCTTGGCAGGCTCAGATAGAGTGCCAAAACAAAGAGCGCTTATTCTGCAGAAGCACCGGCATGCAGGGCCAACCAGTCCCGGTAACCAGGAGCAGGGCTAGGGGCATTTTCTACAACAATTAGGTAATCTCTAATGTGATTAGTCCCTTCCAACACAGTGATATTAGCACAATTTTGATTGGCTACTATGGTAGTTCTTCTATATTTAGAAAGTGGGTGAGGTGGGCTCGGAAAGATGGTTCAGTGGTTAACTCAGAGGTCCTGAGTTTAATTACGAGTAACTATCTGTAATGGGATCAAATACCCTCTTCTACCAGAAGTGGAGGTATCAGTACACTCACTGAAGACAGTGACAGTGTACTCATACATAAAATAAACAAAAAGTAGCCATGCATGGTGGCGCCCGCCTGTAATCCCAGTACTTGGGAGGCAGAGGCAGGCGGATTTCTGAGTTTGAGGCCAGCCTGGTCTACAGAGTGAGTTCCAGGACAGCCAGGGCTACACAGAGAAATCCTGTCTCGAAAAAACCAAAAAAAAAAAAAAAAAAAAAAAAAAGTAAAATTAAGAAAAAAAAAAGAAAGAATAGAAAAGTGGGTTAGGTAATAAATTTTCTTAGTGGGTGCTGGGGAGATCACACGGGTCAGCTCCCGATGGGCTTGTGACTGGTGGCCAGAGGTCTGCATTGCTTTGTCAGGAACTTTTAACTATAGGATGAGATAAGGCTGCCTAGCAAGGGTGGCCCATCCTAAGATAAGGCATTTCCCCATTCTTGTGGTTATCTCCAGGCTGTTCTTGCGATGGGGGTGGGGTGGGAGGTTATAACCTTGTTCCTAGGATTTATGGTCTGTTCCTGGAACTAGCCACTTATGGCCGGTTTCCTGGGACTGGTGACTTCCCTTTTGAAGTCAGGTCTGGTTCTAGAATGCAGACAAGTGGGGTTTATGCCATCCTTTCACACCATACGCACAGAACTGAGAAAGAATATTAAAAGCTGCAAGGGAAAAAAGGCAGTGTGACACGTAAAGGCAGAACTACTAGAATAACACCTGACTTCTTGATGGTGACTCTAAAATCCTGAAGGTCCTAGATGGTTGTTTTGCAGACTCTAAGATACCACAGATGACTATATTCAGCAAAATTTTCAATTACAATAGATGGAGAAGATAAGACATTTCATGATTAAATCAAATTTAAGCAGTATCTATCTATAAATCCATCCCTATAGAGGGCACCAAGAGAAAAACTCCAACCTAAAGAAGTTAACCGCACCCAAGAAAACATGAGGAATAAATAATCCAAACTAGCAAATCAAAAGAGGAGAAATTTGAGAGTGTGTGTGTATGTGCACGCACAGAAACACACACACACATATTCACACATGCTCACACACATGTCCACAAACAGGTGCTCATACACACAGGCTCACATATACATACCACTACATTGAAACAACAGGAATCAACAAACACTGCTCTTGGATATCTTTCAACATCAATGATCTCAATTTCCCAAATAAGACACAGAGTAGCAAAAGAGATGTGAGAACAGAATCCACCCTTCTGCATCCAAGAAACACATCTAGATCAAAATAGATATCACCTTGGGATAAAAGTATGTGAAAAGATATTCTGCCAGGCAGTGGTGGTGCATGCCTTTAATCCCAACACTTTGGAGGCAGAGGCAGGCAGATTTCTGAGTTCGAAGCCAGCCTGGTCTACAGAGTGAGTTCCAGGACAGCCTGGGATACACAGAGAAACCCTGTCTCAAAAACAAAAACAAAACAACAAAAAACAAAACAAAACAAAAAAAGAAAAGATATTCCAAGCAAATGTGCTTAAGAAGCAAGCTGGTGTAGCCATTTTAATATCTGACAAAATATACTTCAAACCCAAATGAATCGGAGGAGATAGGGAAGAACACCACGTGCTCATCAAAGGAAAGATTTCACCAAGAAGACATTTTAATTCTTAACAACTATACATCAAACACAAGAGCACCCAAGTCCATACAAGAAACACCACTAGAGCTTAAATCCTTTACTGACGTTCACACACTGAGAGAGGGAGACTTCAGTACACCAACCTTGCAGCAGGTTACCCAGACAAAAACTAAATGGAGAAAAGCTAACTAACACTCTAAACCAATTGGCTGAGGGACGGGAGTGGGGGAGGGGAGGTTTCCTCGTGATAGCTCTGTATCATAGACCTTTTAGCCAAAGGTCTTCTCTTACCTTCTTCAGCGAAACAGCTCTTATGTATGAGTACACTGCCTTAGCTTGTACGCATACACTCTATTCCAGGTATGCTTGAATACATACATTTTATTTGGAGTGAATTAAGGATGTATCTTGTAAAGTGGGAATTTTGTTTTGTTTTGTTTGTTTTTTTTTTTTGTTTTTGTTTTTTTTTGAGACAGGGTTTCTCAGTGTAGCCCTGGCTGTCCTGGAACTCACTCTGTAGACCAGGCTGGCCTTGAACCCAGAAATTGAACCCAGAAATCCGCCTGCCTCTGCCTCCCAAGTGCTGAGATTAAAGGCGTGCGCCACCACCGCCCTGGCTAGGAATTTTCAAGGTAAATGAAAATCATAGGTTAGACTTTGAAATAGCTCATTTGCATAGAGAGGTATTTCAGGAATCCCAGGTACTTGCTGGGTGGGTTCTTGGGTGGGTGGGTGGGTGAAGGAAGTTGAACTTGTTGGTCTACTGAGGACTTCTCACCTCCAGAGGATGGAATGCAGGATCTGAATCCCCAGACAAGATCAGATAAAGGCCAGCCCTGCTTATAAAGGGAGTCCTCCATTTTGTGCGTCGTTTAGAGAAGCTATCAGGTGATGGCAGGGCAAACTTCGTTCGACCTTAATTAGCAGGGTGTCCCTGCAATGGGGACCAGCAAAGGACTCAGGTAATCTGAGAAGCAGGGAGCAGACTCTTTATTCTTAGTCGCATTATACTGTTGAAGCTCTGATGACGAAATCCATCACGTATAAGATACCAATCTGTAATGGTTGGCTTTTTTTTTCATACTGTACAAGGAATAGCTCCTTATATGTTACTAATTGCACTGTTTCTCAGGAGATAAATGTGGAGAACAGGGGGCTGGAGAGATGGCTCAGCAGTTAAGAGCACTGACTGCTCTTCCAGAGGTCCTGAGTTCAATTCCCAGCAACCACATGGTGGCTCACAACCATCTGTAAGGAGATCGGATGCCCTCTTCTGGCGTGTCTGCAGACAGCTATGATGTACTCGCATAAATAAAATAGATAAATCTTTGAAAAAAAAATTAGAAGAGCATGATGCCTGTCTCCGGAAATATCGGAAATATTTGTTGGAGTGCGAAGGCGGCATTCTGCCTTAACTTTGCAAACTCCCTTGTCTTCGAGAGATGTCTAGGGGATGGAGAGATGGCTCAGCGGGTAAGAGCACCAACTGCTCTTCCAAAGGTCATGAGTTCAAATCCCAGCACCCACATGGTGGCTCACAACCATCTGTTAAGAGATCTGACGCCTTCTTCAGGTGTCTGAAGACAGCTACAGTGTACTTACATGTAATAAATAAATAAATAAATAAATAAATAAATAAATCTTAAAAAAAAAAAAAAAAGAGATGTCTGGCAAGTGCTTTGTCCTGGCCTCCTGTCAGTTCATCAAGTCCCCTGCATTTCCCCCTTTTTATTCAGCCACATTTTGTAACACATCATTGAATACAGCGGCTTGATGTTTGTTTTGTCAGTTTTTGGATGTTGGGAGGTTTCTTCCCAGACCATTAAAAATAGCAAAAACAAGCAAACAGTCAATGTAAACATATATAATGTGCTTATAAAAAGATAAAGAGTGGGGAGGATGTGTTCTATGGAGGGGCGGTGAGGTGTGGGGGAAGGGGGTGCCTAGGCAGGCCCACGCTGAGGCATCCCTTCCCCTGAGGGACCAGCCACACCATGGCATAGTATAGAATAGAGTTTATTCAGGGCATAGGGAGGGGAGTTAAGAGGGTAGTAGAGGCAGAGAAAGGCAGAGAAGAAGGAGAGAGCAGAGAATTAGAGGCCGACCATGACCATGTGGTGAGAGGGGGAGTAAGGGAGAAAGAGGCAAGAGAGAGAGTAAGAGAGGGAGGAGGGGCCAAACATCCCCTTTTATAGTGGGCCAGGCCTACCTGGCTGTTGCCAGGCAACTGTGGGGGTGGAGTCCAGACAGAGTACCAACAATAAGCATAGGAAAAACTTGCAATCTTAAGTTGATTAAGTGGATTTAACTTCCCCCAAGCCATCAGCAATAACCCCCTCCCCCCCAATAGTCCGTCACCAGATAGTCCATGCTGGTTTGGCAAATGTGTGATTAATATCAGACTCTAATTTCATTAGCTCCTGAGTCATTTTGCTATCATTTAATAAATGTTTTCTAACCTCATCCCAAGGCAAAAGGGTCTCATTCTAACACCCAAGAATAACACAGAACTGAGTCACGTTCCAATCCCATCCTAATGAGCTGCCTTTGTAAGCTGGCAACTTCATTACCCTAACATAACCACAGCCAGTTTTAAATCGGCGTTTCAGTGTGCAGCACACTATGACTTTGAGCATTCCATAGTTTTCCTGAATCAGGAAGCCATCTTTGGATCTAACGTATGGTTTGAATGCTTTGATGCAGGGCTGCTCTAGTAATAACTAGTCAGTGGTAGATCAATGCCTCTCACTACAATAGCAATTATTAGTCCAACCATTCTTTCAGTCCTTTTCTTTATTTGATTCAATATATAATAAAACACAGACATGGAAGAAGATTATTTCCAAGCATGATCTATCTATACAGATGTTCAAATATTAATCTAGGCTCAGAGTACATAAATGCTCTGGGAGCTCAAGTGACCAGGAGTACTACTATTTAAACATGTATATAAAGAGCCCTACTTGGGTTTTCTGTTCTGTTTTCCTACTTTTCCTTTCCTTATTTATTTTCTTTCTAATTGTTTGGGCTACTCTTGCTATTATGAAACACCCTTGTAGTGGGTAACAGTTCATAATGAGTACAGCCCCCACCAGGCCTCTTCCCCTAGTCCTGCGGGTCTCACTCAGGTCAGCTCTCACTGTCGCCGCCCTGCCAATCTTTCTTAGCTAGCTCTCACAGCATCCCAGCTATGTTTCCTCTCCTCCACAGACTCTGTAAAGGGCAGGAGTCCCGTGCTCCCGCCCCACACCCAAATACCTGGTAAAGCATGACTCTTAAACTTAAATAGTTAACCAAATATCTCTATGTATATAAAACTCCCAATTACATAATGGCAATTTACAGTGATAAAGTCTTATCCCAATATTTCTAACCTCTCCAAAACACCAGAAATATGCCTGAAGCCATCTGGACATCCACATCTCCTCCTCTGCTCTGCTCCTCTGTCTCTCTCTCTCTCTGCCCCTCACTTCCCATAGCTTCTCCTCCCTTCTCCCCTCCAATCACCGCCCTCTCACTGCCTCAATGTGAATGGATAAGAAATATCTTGCAACACACCATGACTCAAAGCAAGCTGGGGAGGAAAGGGTTTATTTGGCTTACATAGTCACATTTCTGTTAATCTTCAAAGGAAGTCAGGACAGGAACTCAAACCGGGCCAGAACCTGGAGGCAGGAGCTGACATAGAGGCCATGGAGGAGTGCTGCTTATTGGCATCCCCCAGGCCCGCTCACCCTGCTTTCTTAATGAACCCAGGACCACCAGCCCAGGGATAACACCACCTACAATGGGCTGGGCCCTCCCCCATCAGTCAGTAATTAAGAAACCGTATAGCTAAGTCTTACGGAGGGGTTTTCTCAGTTGAGGTTCCCTCCTTTCAGATAACTCTATGTGTTGAGTTGATAGAAGACTAGCCAGCCGGCACAGTCCCATTGCTGAAGATAACACCTACACAGCTCACTGAACAAGAACTTGAGCTGGTACTTACATAGAGCCTGCACCCCTACATTCTAGTATCTTTGGTACAGAAAAGTACTCTGCAGGCTTTGACAAGAAAAACGTAAACACCAATCCAGTCATAAACCCCTTGATCAACAATGATGTCCTGCCTCCAAGACAGGCTTGCTAGGGCAATAGCGGCACAGAGCTTATGGGAGTAACCAACCAAGATCTGATTTGACTTAAGCCCACTCCATGACATGAAACTCAAACTTGACACTGCTCGGGACACCAAGAACCTAAAACTAGATAGCTCAGGGACCTAGGATAAAGACAAATACGTCTGTTCTATAAAACAAACAAACAAACAAACAATAACAAAATAATAACAAAGTGACTCCTAATGATATTCTGATATGCTCATATATCAGTGTCTTGCTCAACCATGATCAGAGAAGCTTCCACCTATAGCAAATGGAAACAAATCCAAAGACCCAGAACCAGACATTATGCAGAGAATGGTTATATCTTGGAACACTCATCCCTAAAGAGGATGTCGCCATCAAATCCCCCTCTCAGAGCTCAGGGAACCCTGTAGATAGAAAAACTATAAAAGCCAGATGGAGAGGACACCAAGAAAGCAAAGCCCTCTAATGTAATGTAATGCTCTGATCAAAGCATATATGAACTCACAGAGACTGGGCCGTGTGCACAGGGCTTGCCTGGGTTTGCATCAGACCTTTGCATATATTATGGCTTCCAGTTTAGTGTTTTTTATGGGATTCCAGAGTGTGAGAATGAGTGGGTCTCAGTTTTTCCTTCCTTCTCGTGGGTTCTTTTTCTTCTGTTTGTTTGTTTGTTTGTTTGTTTGTTTTGTCCAATTCCAATGTGTTAGCTTTTGTTTTATCCTATTATTATTATTTTTTTATTATTCCCCAAGAAGCAGCTTTTCTAAGGAAAGACAGAAAGGGCCTGGATCCAGGTAGGAGGTGAGGTTGGGAGGAAATGAGAAGAGAGAAAAGGAAGGGAAACTGTAAGTAGGATATGTTATGTGAGGGAAAAAATATATTTTCAATAAAAAGAAAAAAAGAGCCTTTAAGCACAATTCTCACTGGAATAATTCTGAGAGGTACAGCCCTGCTTATCTGTTACCTCTGGATCAGCAAACAGGTATAAGACCTGCCAGTCCCAGACTCTCTCTGAGCGTGCTGCTAGCTATCCTAGAATAGATCCTCTTGCCTTATTTCATTGTTTTGAAATTATATTTTGCACAAATGCATTTATCTGATGTGCAAACAATCTACTTTGAGAACCCTAGCTGCAGAGGATCCTGGGGGGATAAAGGTTCTAGACATTCTAGCTCTGTGGTCATGGAAGGCACACTAAGAAAGACTTAAATAGGCAGTGAGTGAGGAGCTGTCTTTACTAACCATCGACACCATGAATACTACTAGGTTTATACCTAAAGAAGATGAAGATTACACCTAAAGATCCTTGCACCTGCAGCAGTATGCTCAAAAGCCAGAGCCATCTAGATGCCCTTCAGTGGGCGGGTGGGGAAACAGAGTGTGCTCTATTTATGTAGTGGAATAATACCTCATCATATAAGAGAATGAAATCTGTTATCTGCACCAACATGGACGGAACTGGAGGACGAATGCTGAGTGAAACACAGCAAGTCTGGAGAGACGGGAGGCAGGTGTTCTCACCTATGTGTCTAAACCTGTGTCAGGCTTGTAGATTCCACAATGTAGAAGAGTGAGACGAAACAGCAGAGAGACAAGGGAAGGGGAAGGTAAAGGGGGTTAGGAAGGAAATCAGGAGGATTCTCAGTGGGCTGGAGAGATTGCTCAGTGGTTAAGAGCACCGACTGCTCTTCCGAAGGTCCTGAGTTCAAATCCCAGCAACCACATGGTGGCTCCCAACCATCCGTAACAAGATCTGACTCCCTCTTCCAGAGTGTGTGAAAACAGCTACAACTTACTTACATATAATAAATAAATCTTTAAAAAGAAAATAAAAGAATACAGGAGGATTCTCAGAAAGAGGACGACAAGAAGGAAGAGGAGGAGTGGGAGAGAAGCAACATCTGCTCAGAAGGTAGCCAGTACAGTTGTTCATATTAATATATATAACAGTTGAAAATATTCTAATATTACTGATCTCCCGCTTTCTGTTTTTTTCTTAAAGTCTTAGTATATGAGCCCAAGTTGTCTTAGAATCCACGATCCTCCTGCCTCAGCATGTCATCTATAGTAGTTACTAGCTTGCACCACCAAACACAGATATTGTTTTCTTTGTGCACAAGTTTTTTTTTTTTTTTTTTTTTTTTTTTTTTTTTTTTTTTTTTGAGACAGGGTTTCTCTGTGTAGCCCTGGCTGACCTGGAACTCTGTAGACCAGGCTGGCCTCGAACTCAGAAATCCGCCTGCCTCTACCTCCCAAGTGCTGGGATTACAGGCATGCGCCACCACGCCCGGCTGTGCACAAGTTCTTAACTTGTGCATTTATATAAAGGGTATGCCTTCCATTAAACATTCTCTGACAAGAATATTTTATTGGCAAGGGGTTTTGTTTTAGCTAGGAGCTATTTCTGAGCAGTTTTCTGTATGTCTGAGAGAGTATGCATTTTATGACCCTTGAGTTTATTTTTCTATCTAACTGTAAAAATAAAGAACTCTCAAATTGCTGTCTGAAACTCATTTTGAAGTGACAGACCCCACCTCATCATCCGGGGTGCAATTATTAAGTGGTGTAGTCAGAAAATTGCAATCCACACTGAAGATGTGCCCTTGTGAGGTTCGACTGTCAACACAACCTAGCGACATCTGAGAGAGGAATTGTCGAGAACAGATGCATCTGTGGGCATGTCTAAGGGGGTTTCTTGACTGTTAATGGAGAATCCATTCCACTGTGGGAAGGTGGTCCTGGCTTATCCTTGAATACTCACTAATCGTGGTTCTGTGAGCAAGCCTTGCCTGTGTTCTGGGCTCTGTTCTTTTTGCTTTCCCATGGTCTTGGTTGCAGTTATTTTCTGCAGCATCAAACTTCTGCTTTTTCCTGCATCATTTGCAGCATATACAAATGCTCCCTTCTAGACCTTGCCAAAACCCCCAGCAAAATCCCTCCCATGGTCACACAGCTTCCTCCAGTTACCGCCACCAATGGCTTACCCCAGATCCTTAACTCCCTCAAGCAGGCTCTGTTCCCCACCACCGGCTGGCTCTGCTCTTGACAGGATCGTCCACAGACTCCTTTTTGACCAACCCAACTGTCTTTTCTTCTGTCTTGCCACTAGACTGCCAGGCAGAAGCTGCCAGAGCTGATAGACCTCCTTCTACGGACTCCCCAAACCAGAAGACAGTTTCTTCTGTCCCCAAACTCATTCCCCTCCTGTCTGCGTCAGACTACTTAGAAATTTCTAGACCCAGGCACCAAACTTCAGTTCGTGTCCTTTTCAGAAATTTCATCAGATCTTATTCAAAATAATTTGCTGTATGTAGATGAAGGCTAACTCCACACCTTTGGGGACGCAGAGGTAAAAGACTGACAGCCTGCTTAATGTCCTCTTGTATTATCTGGAGTCGGGGGCCTGGGTTTGTTTTCCCCGTCTCTTCCTATGCAGACTGGTCTTCCTTAACTTTACTCACGAAGTGGAGATGATACACTACATAGTTAAACCTAGCTATTTGTGAGGATCAAATGGGAATCCATATGCAAAGCACCCACAAAGGGGCTGCTGAGTACTTGTTTTTAAATGCAGAGTTTATTGCGTGTATTCCCTTCTAGAAGTCACGAGAGGAAGAGTATTGCACATGACATTCAGACAAGAATTCTCAGGATCTAGAACGGCTCCTGTCATACAGCAGGAGTTAGAATGATGAATGCATTTATGTAAGGAGAGGCAGGAGTACACATAGCCAGCCACTGGTTGCTTCTGAGAGGAAGATCCATTTTTTCTCAGCTTCCCACCCAGGGTCTTAGGAATCTTTCATCCTGTGAATACAGCCCAAGACAGCAGCTATGGATTTCCTGGCTCTGATACCTGCTTTTGAGGGGATTTTTTTTTTAAATATAAAATAACACATATTATCATTTACTAAGTTTCACCAGCATGTAAAACAGAAATAGAAAAGAGTTCTATCGTATTAAAAATACATAGGTTGGTATAACACTAATACAATTTAAAGGAAGACAAAGCATTTCTTAGCAGTTACGGGCATGAGCGAACAGAACAGACACCAGCACTAACAAAGCTCTTATAAATACAGAACTGAGCAGAGCTGCGTTGCGTTACACCACCCCGAGTCCACCTTGCTCCTCAGTAAGGTTCAGTACCCTCACCCCCAAAACCACAGGCAGGGGCTGGCCACGCCGCTTCCAAGCCCCGCCTTTAACTCTGCTCCCCCCCCCCCCTTGCGCTCCCACCGTAGTCCTCAGCAGCCACGCCCCAGTAAGCCCCGCCCTCAAGCTGCCCGTCCCAACATAGCCACGCCCCGTGAGTCCACGCCCCTCCCGGGACTAGGCGGGGTCGGCTCCGCGCTCCGCCCCAGTGGTCCAGCAGTTCGGAACCGGGTGCGGAGCGTGGGAGAACGCCCACGGGAGCCGATCCCGCGTACGGGCGCGGGAGTCTCGGCGAGGAAACATGGCGGCTCTGACTACAGTGGTGGTGGCGGCGGCGGCCACAGCGGTTGCCGGGGCGGTGGCGGGGGCGGGCGCGGCTGCGGGGACCGGCGTGGGAGCGGCGCCGACGCCGCAACAGGTAACGGCGGAGCCTCCGGCCTTGCCCGGGGCCGGCCTGCGTTTGAGGGCGCTGGGAGCCACGGCTGTTCCGGGCTCGGTCAGGCCTCAGTTTGGGAGGACTCCCTTTCGTTAAAAAAATGAGAGCTAGTGATGGGAGCTCTCGGTATGAAGTCGGCAGTGGCCCAGGGCTCCAAGCTGGCTCGGAGTCTGAGCACCAAGAAGTGGATCTGTTTGCATCGGTGCTAAGGACACTAGGAGGGACCGATAGGTGTTTCCCGAGATGGGGGAGGAGGGCCGCTAGGACCCCAGTCTCCACATGGTGCAATGGAAATCTTTTGTTTAGATGGTCAGACTCCTTTTCTGCTTCCCTTTTTCCCCTATAGCATTTAATATAATCCACATTTTATTCATGTTTTTAAATTGTGTTTCTGCCTCCATGAAAATGTTAGTACCAGTTTGCACTGTACCTGTTGTGTGCCCAACACGGTGTACCTTTGAGATAGTAGGCACTTACTAATATTTTGTGGTTCAGTCCAGACGTGAAGGAAAAATACTGTGAGCTGAGGAGTCTCCATCTTCCTTTTCTAAGGGAATACAGTGTTCTTTCTAGTGTGAACTTAAGGAAATTACATCTAGGGAAGATTTTCTTATCTATCCTTTCGTTTTTCTCCTTATTCTCTCTGTATCTATAATAGCGCTATAACTCCCAAGTGTATTAAGAGAAGATATAGAATACATTTTAAAAATAGATTATGTAAAATATTTTAAGTATGTATTTTTAAAAAATGCATGACCAGTGGAGTTGTGGTGTGTGCCTGTAATCCCGGCCTTTCAAGAAGCAGAGGTAGCAATCAATGTTAAGAGTTAGAGGCCAGCCGGGCGGTGGTGGCGGACGCCTTTAATCCCAGCACTTGGGAGGCAGAAGCAGGTGGATTTCTGAGTTCGAGGCCAGCCTGGTCTACAGAGTGAGTTCCAGGACAGACAAGGCTATACAGAGAAACCCTCTCTCGAAATAACCAAAAAAGAAAAAAAGAAAAAACAAAACAAAACAAAAAAGGTCTTCTTCCAGTGGTGTAATTATGTTGAATGTCTTTTTTCGTACAACTCTGTGCAGTACTTTAGAAAACCAACATGACTTACCCACCTAAATCATCATGTTTTACATCCTCATGTGCCTTTCTTACCAGCTTCCTAACACTGTTATTGGCATACACTATCATGATTCTGCTTCAGTGATTTGCAAAAGTCGTATTTGCTTTTTCATGGATTGGATCAGAACGACCTGTGGTTCTGTTTCACTATATGACATTTAGCAATCCCTGGAGACATTTTTGGTTGTCACAAAAGGCAGGATACTAATCACTAACTACTACTACTGAAAGGTGCTACTAACACCTAGACTAGGAGACAGGCCCTCCCTGAAGAATTATTTGCCCAATAATGTCAGTATACTGAGACTGTATTTACCTTATAGCTGAGAATCACAGTAGCAACGAAGTAGAATTTCTCGGGAATATTAAAATTAAGGCTGGTTTTATTTTCTAAGTTAAACTAGGGGCTCACTTGGTGAGGTGCTTGTTGCATAACTTGGAGGACTCAAGGTTAAGGCTGGGCACTACAGGATGCACCGGAAATCCTAGAGCTGGAGAGTTGGAGGCAGATCCCTGGGTTTGCAGGCCAGGCAGCTTAGTCACAGCAGTGAGCTCTGTTAGTGAGAGAATCTGTCTAATACAATAAAATAAGGTGGAGAGAGATGAAGGAAGACACCTGACACCAACCACTGACCTCCACATGTAGGTGAACCAACACATAAACTGTACTCGTGAAAAAGTTAGGATCATTGATGTATTATGGTGTGATGTTTTGAACACGTCTATGTGTTGTCTGTCCTTCATACGCTTCCCAGTATCTCCCCAGCCACACACACACACACACACACACACACACACACGCACGCACACACTTGCATATACAAAACCTGAACTCTAGCACTGAAATTTGTGAGATGATTAAATGGACATTTGAACTAACTCTAAAAAACCATAAATGTTTACTTGAGAAAAGATAATTCTTATCATTATAATCTCACGATTTTAGACATCTTTTCCAAAACATCTAAAGTTCCTGTTACCAGAGTTTCCTTGATAGGATGGGACAGATGGAGTGACGTAAACATCAGAAATTAATTTCCTCATTTTTCTAGAGGCTTGATGTCCAAAATTCAAGATGCCATGAGGGTTAGTTTCTTGTGAGGTTTCTCTGTTGCCCTCTTGATGTCTTCATATGGTCTTTTGCGATTCCAGATATGGGCTGGAAAGATGGCTCACATGTTAAGAGCACTTGTTCTTCAAGCAGACCTGGGTTTGATTTCCAGCACCCACAGACTGACTCACATTTATACCTCCAATTCCAGGAGATCCAAAGCTCTCTTCTGGCCTTTATAGATAACAGTCACATCCATGGTGCACAGACATACATACAAGTAAATTCCCCATACACATAAAATAAATCTTAAAAAAAAAAAAGACTCTAGATGTTCTAAAGAAAGATTCCTTAAGAAGCAGGAAGCAGGGGCTGGAGAGATGGCTCAGTGGTTAAGAGGCTTGACTGCTCTTCCAGAGGTCCTGAGTTCAAATCCCAGCAACCACATGGTGGCTCAAAACCATCTGTAATGAGATCTGATGCATACTTCTGTTATGTCTGAAGACAGCTACAGTGTGCTTACATATAATAAATAAATAAATCTTATGGAAAAAAAAGCAGGAAGCAAACAACTCAGAAACTTCAAGAAGTCCCTGAAACTGACCAAATGCAGTCGGGCCTTTCCTCTCTAAGCGTCCAGAAGCGGGAAGGACTGCTGAGAAACACTCTCAGACCAGACCAGCTTCCTAGAAGAGGTAGATGAGACAAGCCACCCGGAAGAAGCAGCGCCCAGCGACACCGCCTGGAAAAGTCGCTCTCCAACCTGTTGCACTGCCCGAATGCTGTACAGTGCAGTGAGCTTCAGGTCTGCAGTTTCACGAGCTGTCACTCGCGCTGGAGTGGGCTTGTAGTGTTGCACATGTCTTTGCGTAATTTCTTCTCCTGTAAGCACACCCCTCACCTGTACTCTGTAACTATCCCCAATAAAACTCATTGTTTCACTAAGTTGAATTTTGGCAGTTGTTCTTTGTCCTGGCTGGTTTTTTTTTTTTTTTTTTTTTTTTTTTTTTTTTTTTTAATGCGACACAAGCTAGAGTCATCAGAGAGGAAAGAAGCTCAATTGAAGAAATGCCTTCATGAGATCCAGCTGTGGGGTTTTTTCTTGATTGACGACGGTCAGTGGGGTAGGGCCCAGACCATTGTGGGTAGTGCAGTCCTTGTGGTGGTGGTCCTGTGTTCTGTTAAGAAAGCAGACTGAGCAAGCCAGGGGAAGCAAAACAGCAAGAAGCACCCCTCCATGGTCTCTGCATCAGCTTCTGCCTCCAGGTTCCTGGCCTATTTGAATTCCTGTCCTAAATTCCTTTGGTGATGAACAACAGTGTGGAACTGTAACGCTGAATAAACACACATGTGTTTATGCCTATAACTTTATATCATAAAAGAATTGGCAGATATGACTTAAAGACCTAAAAATGGGTAGATGATCCTGGATTATCTGAGTCGACTCACTGTGACCTCAAAGTTTTTAAGCATAGGCAGAGAAAGCAGAGTTAGTAAGAAACACTGACAGAAGCCAGAGAACGCAGTTATGCGAGGAAGTACTGTGCGCTGAGGAATGGGGCAGCCCCTCAAAGTTGGAAAATGGTAAGGGCATGAATCCTCCCTGGAAGGTGCTAGAATGAACAAAACCTCTCCAATACCTTAAATTAATTAATACTTTAGTGAACAAATTATATACTTATGCGGCTCAATGGGACACTTTGAAAAATGTATATAGCAGAATTGTTATGTGGTTCAATGGGATACTTTGATAAATGTATATAGCATAGAATTGCTAAATAAAAGCTAAATGTATCTGTTTCTCTCTCTCTCTCTCTCTCTCTCTCTCTCTCTCTCTTTGTAGTCAGACATTTGGAAACATCTTTCCACTTGACACATGGTTTTATTGGCTAGGGTCAACTTACTGTACATAACTCAAAACTTCCTATGCTATGAATCTGTCATTGGTGTGACAAAATCCCTGACAAGTTGGTGAAGTGTTCCTTTGGGGCTCATGGTTTGAGGGGATACCGTCTATTGTGGAGAGGAAAATACACTAGTGGGAGTGGAAGGCAGCTGTGGTCAGGAAGCAAGAAAGATGGATGCTGGAACTCGGCTCCTTGCCTCCCAGACACCAGCCCAGACCGTGGTGCTGTGCACATGCAGGGGAGTGCAAGTGACCAGCAACGACTCCTTCCCTTCTTTTCTTCTCTCCAGTCTCTGGAGACCATCATTCTCTTGTCTTTTTCTATGGAGTCAGCTTTTGTTATAGACTTTCAGTATAGTAAGAGCATGTGGTATTTGTCCGTTTGCTGTGGTACACTTAGTGTAATGTTCTCTAGGTTCACACCTGGACCTTAGGCCTGATTTGCAGAACTGTTGTTTCAGTCACTAATTAGATTAATTTCTGGATAGTTCATTACATGATAAGAGGAAGCAGGGAGGAGGCCCGAGAAGTCTTCATGTTTGTCTGACTGGAGTTCTGTGCTGATGAGGACAAGCTGGAGCATCCGCTGCTGGCCTGCGTACTGACATGTGCTGCCACAGCACACTGATGTCCGTCCCTCCCTGAGGGACCAGGGGACGCATTGGGTCAAAGTGCTCAGGAGAGTCTGGTGACTGTTAGCCAACAGCTAAGCCAGCTGAGGCTGTAGTGCCACAGGAGATAATGATAGACTTTACAAGAATGCCGGGCATGGTGGCGCACGCCTGTAATCCCAGCCCCTGGGAGGCAGAGGCAGGCGGATCTCTGAGTTCGAGGCCAGCCTGGTCTACAGAGTGAGTTCCAGAACAGCCAGGGCTACACAGAGAAACCCTGTCTTGAAAAACCAAACCAAACCAAAAAACAAAAACAAAAACAAAAACAACAACAACAACAAAAACCTTGAATGTAGGTTCACATAGATTATACAGTCTGGAAGCGCAGAAGGTGATAAAGACAATAAACACTGTTGAGGGCTTAGTTTGTGACTTTGAAAACATGATGGAAACCATTATCATTGTAGAAGATCCAGAAGCAGTGTGTGAGCCAGCAGCCAGAGGCTGGACTAGAATCTTCAAATACCTGCCCTAGTGACCCACTTCCACAGTTTCCACCTCCTGAAGGCTCCACGGGTTCTCAAAATAGAATCACCAGCTAGTGAACAAGCATTCAAAACATGAGCCTGTCGGAGATGCCAACTGTAACAGTCCAATCCTAGCCCTCAAAACTCAGGCCATCTTACACTGCAGAATGCATCTGAGAGAGCTCAAAAGTTCCAGTACAGTCCAAAAGTTGAACTTGGAGACTTTGGGCAATCTCCTAATTGTGAGCTTATTGAATAAAAAATAAAGTTAAACATATAGTGGCACAGAATAGGCACTGCCATTCCGAAAGGGAATAATGGGAGAGTGACGTGAGGGACAGGACCAAAGCCAGACTGAAAGCCAGAGGGCCAAAGAGGAGCCACGCTGGCTCCGTGGCCATCATGATTGACCGCCAACGGGTTTGGGTGGCCTTACCTCCCCACTGTGCCCTCTTTCCTGGCTGGCTTTACTTGATGTCTAGCTTTCTTAGGTAGGTATACCCCATTTCTGTGTCTACAGCACCCTGAGTCTACCTTAGAGCTTAGGCTTCAACCTCAGAGCTCATCTGTTTGTTTTGTGGACTCTGGGAGGGAATCAGACTTTGCTACATATTGCCTGACCTAGGCTTTTCTCTGGAATCTTGTTGGAAGCCTCCATGACCCTGTGACTCATGAACTCTGAGCCTGCAGACAGGACGATGCCAAGCATGGCCGCTAGTTCAAGCATTAGCCGGATCCCACTGCACCGAGACTGCAGTGGTAGCGTCAGCTTGACACAAACCTAGACATGCCCAGGAAGAGGGAATCTCAGTTGAAAGTTGCTCTCATCAGACTGGCCTATGGGCATGCCGGTAGGGCATTTTCTTGTTGGCCAATTACTGAAGGAGGGTCCAGACCACTGTGGGCAGTGCCATCCCTAGGCAGGTATAAGAAAGGCAGCTGAACCGAGTCTGGAGTAAGCCAGTGAGTGTTCCTCCATGGCCTCCGCTTCAGTCACTAACTTGGCTGTCCGCCATGATGGACTGCACAGAGCCAAATAAACCGTTTTCCTCCCCAAGATGCATTTGGTCAGCATTATATCAGAGTAATAGAAAATAAACTAGTAAGAGTTCTTGCAGCGTAAGCATGAGGATCTGAGTTCAAAGTGTGGGCGTGGCTGAATGTACCTATAGCCCCAGCGTATGGAGGGCATGGACAGAATTGCTGGGGCTTGCTAGCCACCAGCTTAGATCCAGGCCTGGTGAGAGCAGCAAGAGATCCGGCCTCAAGGAAGGAAGGTGGCCACTGATCGAGCAGGGCCTCCCATCTTCTCTGGCCTCTGTTCACATTCAGGGACACATCCCACATCCCCCCACCCCACCCCCTCACACACACCCCCTAAACAAAGCAAGATACCTAAAATAGTAAAAAAAAATGTTTTTTTTAAAAAGGATATCGAATTGCTCATAATTCTTAATTTCAAATTGCTTCAGAGCCACTGTAACAATAACTAAACATGGTACTGATTAAAGACTAACCAAAGAATACATGGAGAGTAGAAAGCCAGATCTACATCGTAGGCAGCCAAGTTTCAGGAAGAGCACTACAATAAGGAAAGAAGAATAAGGAAACATCCCTTTCAACAAGCGATGCTGGGACAGTTGGATCCTCACCTTGCTGTTCTGTGTCTACCTGTGCTGAGCACATGAATTAACTAAGAATGGATCGGAGCCCTTGGTATTAGAAGTCCGACTCTCAGATTAAGCATAGTCTTTATTATATATTATTATATGTAAGTACACTGTAGCTGTCTTCAGACACCCCAGAAGAGGACATCAAATCTCATTACAGATGGTTGTGAGCCACCATGTGGTTGCCGGGATTTGAACTCAGGACCTCTGGAAGAACAGTTAGTGCTCTTAACCGCTGAGCCATCTCTGGAGCCCAGGCAAAGTCTTTATAACCTTTGATTAAAGTTCCTTCTGTGTGTTCCACAAAGCATAAGCAACCCAAGCTCTAGTGAGATCAGGTGGACTCCATCAGAGCTAACTGTTGTTCATCTCTGGGCATTGTTAAGAAAGTGAAGGGACTGAGGGTTTGCTCAGTGGTTAAGAATGTGCTTATCATGTGCAATGTAGCTTCAATCCCCAGCACCAAAAAGTAAGAGTGTGTGTGTGTGTGTGTGTAAGAGAATGCGAGAATAACATGGGGGAATTATATATACTGATCAGGGTTCTATGTCTAAAATATATATTATAGAGCAGACCTGCAACAACTTTAGCTTAGATGCCAAAATTGGCTTTTATTTACAATTCACGAGTTGGGGGCAATATCCTATCCTATTAAGGAAAAGTAGAACAGTAGAAAACCACATTGTTGGGCTGGAGAGATGACTCAGTGGTTAAGAGCACTGACTGCTCTTCCAGAGGTCCTGAGTTCAATTCCCAGCAACCACATGGTGGTTCACAACCATCTGTAATGGGGTCTGATGCCCTCTCTGGTGTGACCAGAGAGCAATGGTGTACTCATGTACATAAAATAAATAAGCTGGGCGGTGGTGGTGCATGCCTGTAATCCCAGTACTCTGGGAGGCAGAGGCAGGCGGATTTCTGAGTTTGAGGCCAGCCTGGACTACAGAGTGAGTTTCAGGACAGCCAGGGCTATACAGAGAAACCCTGTCTAGAAAAGACCAAATCCAAAAAAAAAAAAAAAAAAAACAAAAACAAAACAAAACAAACCAACCCCCCCAAACCCCCCCAAAATACCCCAAAATAAACAAATCTTGTTAAAAAAAAATTAACATCAGGTTGCCTTTCTTATATGGTCTCTTAGTACTGTTGCTTACAACTTAGTTAGAAAGCCAGGCAAAAGATAAACAAGAGAATAGTGGTGAACCGACTTCTCTTAAAAATTAAAAGGTAGCCAGGCAGTGGTGGCCCATGCCTTTAATCCCAGCACTTGGGAGGCAGAGGAAGGTGGATTTCTGAGTTCGAGGCCAGCCTGGTCTACAGAGTGAGTTTCAGGACAGCCAAGGCTACACAGAGAAACCCTGTCTTGAAAAACAAAACAAAACAAAACAAAATTAAAAGGTAATAAAAAGATGTCCATTGGGGGTTGGAGAGATGGCTCAGCGGTTAAGAGCACTGACTGCTTTTCTGAAGGTTCTGAGTTCAAATCCTGGCAACCACGTGGTGGCTCACAACCATGTATAATGAGATCTGACTTCCTCTTCTGGAGTATCTGAAGACAGCTATGTAAGACCCGAAAGAAAAACAGGGACACCCACGCCTCAGAATGTGACACCCAAAATACTCGCGAGAAACGTTCTTGATGCAACAGCAAGAGGACTTTTATTCCAGAGGCTCTGGGGATCACAGCCATACACCACACAGGATGGAGGACAGCTTTTATAGGCTTACAACAGAACCCGCCTAACACAAACCAATCATCCCTTAGCATCGAGAGCCCGCGCAGTGCGAGCCAATGGATTTGTACCATTCCATAGGTTCTAAACCAATCAGTTTAAATTATCCAAGCCCGCGCTCTGACAACCAGTTTTCTTTTTTTTTTTTTTTTAAATTTTTTTTTTAAAGATTTATTTATTTATTATATGTAAGTACACTGTGGCTGTCTTCAGACACTCCAGAAGAGGAAGTCAGACCTCGTTACAGATGGTTGTGAGCCACCATGTGGTTGCTGGGAATTGAACTCAGGACCTTCGGAAGAGCAGTCAGTGCTCTTAACCGCTGAGCCATCTCACCAGCCCCGACAACCAGTTTTCTATAGAAGCCAGATAGAAACTAGTTAGCCCATTTCCGCTTACGTGGTTGCCACTTACACATTTCCTGCTACAGGGCCAGGGTCACTCACAGGGTCACATACGTATTTCCTGTTATGCATTTCCTGTTGTGGGGCCAGGATTAAGTATGCATATCCTGCTACGGGCCGGCACGAGCCCCACAGCCTGCCGCAGTGACCCTGCCGACCCAGCTGCTCCGCAGAGGCGAAAGGACGCTGGGGACCTTCCCAGGCCTGTGGCTCGCAGCTGGACCCTGCAGGCAGGTGTGACGTGTGCATTCCTGGGCTAACAAAGAGGGGGCTAAACTTCTTTTGGGGGTCATTTAAGAGTTAGGTACGGGGGATTATTAGCCTGTAATTCTCATCCTTTCAAGCTACAGTGAGTGTACTCACATATAATAAATCTTAAAAAAAAAAAAAAAAAGATGTCCATCATCATTGCTCATGATGAACTAATCTAAACCACTCTGAGTGGGGCTGTGTATGTAACCAGATAATGTTTGTCTGAGTTTGATGCCCAGCCCACCAAATAAAAAATATTCTGAGATTCTACTTTATAACCATTAAGATGGCTGTAATTTAAAGGACAAACAATAATGTGTTGGCAAGGACACAGGGAAATTAGAACCATTCACATATTGCTGAGGCAATGTAAAATGAAGCAGTTACCACGAAAATAGTTTACTAATACCTGGAAATGTTTTTAATAGTGGGCATTATCAAGGAGGTGAATAGATTGTAGTATGTAATTATGAAAAAACAGTCCACACTAATGCTGGCTACACGCTGGCAATACACTCTCCGGCTGTTGCCAGCCTGGATACCAAGACCTCGTGTGTCCCCTAGCCAATGCCTCTCCCACAAACACCCAGACACCGGAGCTCGGAGCTCAGAGCTCACTCTCCGTCCTGCGGGGCTTTCAGGAGTCGGCACTCCGCTGCTGTGGTTACCTCTCCCCTGGAGCTTCATCCTTGCCCAACCCTCGCATCCCAAAGCCTGGTCGAACTCCGCCCTGCTGTGTTCCTTTCCCCTGGCCCACCTGATTCACTGCAATTGGAAAACACCAGACAATCTTAGTTTAGAATCAACAGATAACACAAGACTCTAGGAGTGGAATCTACTGTCCTAAACTCATCAACTATTCTATGTTGCAAATCTTATGGTGGTGGAATCTGCCACCAGATCTAACAGCTCCTGGTCTACATGTTGTTCTTGCTCGGGCCTCACAGCCCCAAAATGGCCGTTCATTCCTTGCGTTCTCTCTTCTTCTCTTGGGCGGGAAGGCCTGCCTCCTCCTCGACCAGCGATTGGCTTCTTGTCATCTTTATTATCCAATCAATTAATTAGGAGAAAATTCTGCTACAATAGATGATCAGAGTGGGGGGGGAAACTATTAGTGATATATGAATATAAAATAAAATAAGGGATTTATATTCAGAAGGTATAAACAATGATTCCAAATCAACAATAAAAAGGTAATTCAAACATTAAAACAAGAAAGTGAAAAAGCCTCATCCCTGGCCATTACTCTACTGACTTATTCACGGATCCTCCAGCCTCATCGCCATAGTGATATCAACTTATTATGTCAAAAACAAAAAAACAAAAACAAAAAACAAAAAATAAACAAAAAACAAAACCCCAAACAAACAAAAATCCCAGCCAACACATTCTATTTAAGAACTAAATACGGAGCTGGAGAGATGGCCCAGTGGCTAAGAGCACAGACTGCTCTTCTGAAGGTCCTGAGTTCAAATCCCAGCAACCAAATGGTGGCTCACAACCATCTGTAATGAGATCTGACGCCCTCTTCTGGGATGTCTGAAGACAGCTACAGTGTACTCATATAATAAATAAATAAATCTTTAGGAGGGAGCAGGGTGAAGAAGAAGAAAAAGTGTCAGAAGACAGTTACAGTGTACTTACATATACTAAATAAATACATCTTTAAAAAAAAAAAAAGAACTAAGTATGGCAGTGTTTCCTAAGCATTTTCTACTCATCAACCCCACAGACCTGAGAAGGTTTTTTCAAGCTTTATTTTTTTAAGAATGTATATGTGGCTCTGTACCCCATTTTTGGATAGGTCACCTGAAGAAATTCGGATGGCTGAGAAACACCTTAAAAAATGTTCAACATCATTAGTCATTAGGGAAATGCAAATCAAAACAACCCTGAGATTTCACCTCACACCAGTCAGAATGGCTAAGATTAAAAACTCGGAAGACATCAGGTGTTGGTGAGGATGTGGAGAAAGAGGAACACTCCTCCACTGCTGGTGGGAATGCAAGCTGGTACAACCACTCTGGAAATCAGTATGGTGGTTCCTCAGAAAACTGGACGTGATACTTCCGGAGGACCCAGCCATACTACTCCTGGGAATATACCCAGAAGATTCTCCAGCATGCAATAAGGATACATGCTCCACTATGTTCATAGCAACCTTATATATAATAGCCAGAAGCTGGAAAGAACCCAGATGTCCCTCAACGGAGGAATGGATACAAAAAATGTGGTATATATACACAATGGAGTACTATTCAGCCATTAGAAACAATGAATTCATGAAATTCTTAGAGAAATGGATGGAGCTGGAGAACGTCATACTAAGTGAGGTTACCCAGTCTCAAAAGAATACCCATGGTATGCAGTCACTGATAAGTGGATATTAGCCTAGAATCTTGGAACACCAAAGACATAAATCACATACCAAGTGATGTCTGACAAGAAGAAAGGAGTGGACACTGGTGCTAGAATGGACCAAAGCATCATTGTGGGGGAGTACAAGGACAGTGAGGTGGGAGGGAGTGGATGAGGGAGCAAGGGGAGGGAAAAGGGCATGTGGGACCCTTGGGGGTGGGGAACCAGAAAAAGGGAAATGAATTGTAAATATAGAATATATCCAATAAAAAAAAAAGAATGTATATGTGGGGTGGGGTGGAGGTGTGCATACATGCAAGTGTGTGTGTTCATACCATGTGCATGTGTGGTCACTGCAGAGGCCAGAAGAGGGATCAGAGCTGGAATCAGAGTTACAGTCAGTTGTAATATGCCATCTGGGTGCTAGGAACTGAACAAGCTCTCCAGCCCCCAAAGTATGTTATTTACAAACTTAGATTGTCCACGTGATGACTACCCCCCCCCAGAAAACTGTCCATGCTTTATTTCTCTAGACTTCTCTTGCTACTTTTATCTCAGATGCTTATTCTTGTTCTTTGTGCAGAGTGATGGTGGCTTTAGTGCTTCAGGTGGGATTCGTCCTTTTCAGCTTCAAAACTGGAAACAGAAAGTTAGTCGGACGAAGAAAGCAGAATTCATACGCACAGCAGAAAAACTAAAGAACCAGTGAGTATAAGAATATTCTCTCCAAATAATATCGCTGGTTATTTTATAATGAACAATATAAAATTAATTCGACTCCACCTTGCCCAGTCTCACAGTATTAGGAAACTTCTAATCACTATCCTGACAGACATAGCAAGAAGCAGGAGGGAGGTGTGAAATGCAGTCTGTTTAATATAGATTAGCTGTGGGGGAAATTGTCTCCATTTTATTTTACTTCTTACCATTTTATATTAGTGTATTTTAAGGAAAACAAAACAATAATGTATTTATATTTTGTATCTCAAGTTGTAGGTAGGCACTTTAAGAATGTCTTGGAGTAAGGATTCTGAAGAATCTTTTTTTCTTATAGGTTATGAAGTGGGCAAATGATTGATAGAGGGCTAGCCCCTCCCCTCTAGTTCCTTTCCTGTCTCCCCACCCCTTTTCCCTCCTACAACATGTGATTTCTCATTCCTCTCTTTACAACCCACTGAGTTCTTATTGCTGCCTCTGTATGCCTGGGTCCAGGGTCATCAGTTGACGCTCCTTTCAGGAGCTACATCCTGGAAGGAAATTAGTCTCTCCTCCAGGAACCACTAGGTACCAATAGCTTCTCAGCGAGAGGTAGGACGTCACTCACTACGCGCTGGGGTTTCGGTTCACTTGGTTTTATGTAAGTCTTGTGTAAGCAATTAGGGCTGCTGTGAGCTCACGTGTGCAACATCCATGTGTGTCCAGCAAATCATGTTTCAGTGAAGACAACTTCGACCTCCAGGTCTTATACTCTTCCCCTGGGTCTTCCTCAGTGAGCCCTGAGCTTTGGGGAAAAGGGCTGTTAAACTAATGTCTGGGTTTATACCTGAGCACTCTACTGTCTTCTCCTCTGCATGTTGACCACTTGTGGGTCTCTGTGTCAGTCTCTGCTGACTGCACAAAAGCTTCTGGGATAGAGTTGGCAGACACGCTGCCCTGTGGGTATGAAGATAAGCACTTGGCAGGGACACTTTAACACGGTGTCCATTTAGCTGGATAATAGCATTAGGTTCTCCTATAGGGCCTACGTTGTAGCCAGTCATGAGTTTGGATCTAGTTAACAGTACCGGGCAGGAGTTCTGTCTTCTGGAGAGGGCTTTGATTATTCCCATAAATTGATCCTACTGTTTTATCAGCAGTCATATCTTGCCAGGCCAATTTTTATTGTTGACTAACAGGGTTCATAACTGGGAAACATTACTGAATAATTTCTCTCTCCCAGTATCAAGGTGTCTGTCCTAGTTAGGGTTACTTTTGCTGTGATGAAACACTATCACCAGAAGCAACCAGGAGGAAAGGGTTTATTTGAATTATACTTGTACATCACTGTTTGTCAAAGGAAGTCAGGACAGGAACTCAAACAGCTAGAACCTGAAGGCAGGAGCTGATGCAGAGGCCATGGAGGTGTACTGTCTACTGGCTTGCTCCCTCTGATTTGCTCAGCCTGTTTTCTTATGGAACATAGGACCTCCAGCCCAGGGGTAGCCCCATCTACAATGGACTGGGTCCTCTCACATCGGTCAGTAAGTAAATAACCTACAGTCTTGCTCAGTTGAGACTCCCTCCTGTCTGATGATTTGTTTAACTAGCCAGCACACTGTCCTGATTACTTTTCTGTTGTTGTAATAAGACAGCACGACCAAGGTGACTTACAGTTTCAGAGGGTTAGAGTCCATGATCGTCATGGCGAGGTACATGGCAGCAAGCAGGGCGTGGCCCTGGAGCAGGAGCTCAGAACTCATGCTCACCGTCCCTGAGTGATCCAGGTTCTCTATGCTGGCTTCTAGTCCCGGTTTCTCGATGGTCCATTCCATGGCTAGGCTTTCCACTGAGCTTTTCGTTTGGGTTATTGAGCTTTTCTCCCAGCATAATGTCAGTTTGTAATCCCCTTAGCCGGCTTCTTTGTTGAACTCCATTTTCCTGTCTTGGGGTGATGTTCAGCTGCTTTTGCCCTTTTCAAACACAATCATGTCTTCTCTGGGTTGCTTGAGAGCACTCATTCTTTTGAATGCTTTGTCTGAACGTTTTTTGGAGGAGGTTTGTATTATGTACCATTCTTAGAGGAATGGCGATTTGTGGGAGAGATGTGAAGGTGCCTTTGCAGTGTTCAGGGCAGAGAAACTAAGTCACAGACGGCTTGAAGTGTTTCCCTCTGTGGGGCTGGTATTTAAGGCTGGTGGTTCTATCTCAAGTCTTCTTCTGAGGGTCAAGTATCCCGAATCAGCTTGGGCCTCGTGCTGTAGCTTGTGGAACTCTCTATATGCCTGTGGGCTTTACTGAGAGTCAGGTCTGGTCCTGACCCTCAGTCCACAGCGCCTGCTGAAGCCTCACAAAAGGTGGGACTCCTCAAGCACCAAAGCCTGCCTGGGTTCAAGACTGAGCCGCCTAGTTCCCCAGCTACCCACGGAGCCGTGGGGGGTGTGGCCTTTCTGAGCAAGTGCCTGAGGTATGTCTGAAGACAGCTACAGCATACTGGCACATAATAGATAAAATAAATCTTTAAAAAAATCGGCTGATTTTATATAAAAAAAAGAGTAAATATTCATATTTAACTCGTGGGAGGAGAAAAACAAATATTGAGAAAAATTGTTTTTTTTTTTTTTGCCAAGTTAAAAAAAAAAAACTCCTTGATAATATATATTCTTTTCTTTTGTTTTACTTGAGGACTGTAACATTTAGAACCTCACAGCTAAAGGCTTCTGTGTTTGCAAAGGAAATATGTAACAGTTCAAATCACAGTTGGCTAAAATTAGACTTGACTAGTTACTCTATTTTAGGTACTATTTTGACTCCTTAGCCTTATTAGTCTAAGTCACCACACTCTTAGTTTTAAAATGAATTGAACATAAAGTACTAGTTATTTTAAATGTATTCATATGTTAAACGATTAAAATATACATAAGTCATATTTATACCATGTGTTTCTTTTCCTAAAGAGTTATCGTCATAGAAAAAGATAAACATAGTCATTTCTACAACCCGAGAGGCGACTTCAGAACAGAGTATAGTGTCCTGGAGGAACTGGAACACAAACTGATCAACAGCAGGAAGACAGAAAGTGAGTCGGGTTCGTGGTGGCGTGCGGGCGCTGCGGGATCTGAAGGGCTGCGCTGCTCCGCGTTGTCCTTGTATAGACTGGGCTGTAGCTCTGTAGTGACAGAGCTGGTGGCAAGTCTGGCTCTTAAGGACTTGTTTATTTTATTTCCAGGTTGCTGTTTAGTATTCTGATGAATTGTTCTCTAAGTCAATTTCTTCCTTATTAATAGGGAAGATGATTTGGGGTTGATAATCAGCAAATGACATTAATATTTTGAAAAAGAAAAACTTGTTTCCCGTGCTGTCTGATCTTAGCTCATTCTCTGGCATTGTTGACTGATGTTTTTAGACCCTGTAAATGTCGGCAGAGTCAGAGCCCTCACTGTGTAAAGCCGCCATACTGGGTTACATCAAAGCCTGAGTTCTAAAGCCTACAGTTTCTGCATCTTATGCTGAAATGAAATACAAGAAAATGCCTACAAGTTATTCAGTAAATATGTTCTGTTGTTTGTTATGTAGATTAATCATTGTCAGAAGGCGTGAGAATACCTTGCAGAGCTAGATTCGGTATGTTGCAAAAATGCTTATAAAAGCTACTTCATATAGGAACAAACGGCAATTACTAAGCTTTACAACATACTGATTTGCTAGGAAAGATTAACTGCTTATGATACTGTCTTATCACCAGTTAAAAGAATTTTCTAGTAATTTCCCTTTCCCTCTCTCTTTCTCTCTCTTTCTTTCTCTCTCTCTCTCTCTCTCTCTCTCTCTCTCTCTCTCTCTTTTTTGAGACAGGGTTTCTCTGTAGCCCTGGTTGTCCTGGAACTCACTCTGTAGACCAGGGTGGCCTCGAACTCAGAAATATGCCTGCCTCTGCCTCCCAAGTGCTGGGATTACAGGCATGCGTCACCACTGCCCGGCGTAATTTCCCTTTCTAAATATACGATCATACATTTTTTAAAAAAGATGTATTTTTTTTTTCTAAATGAGTACACTGTCATTGTCTTCAGACACATCAGAAGAGGGCAGCAGATCTTATTACAGATGGTTGTGAGCCACCATGTGGTTGCTGGGATTTGAACTCAGGACCTCTGAAAGAACAGTCAGTGTTCTTAACCACTGAGCCATCTCTCCAGTCCCAGATCATGCCATTTTTAAAGTCATTTTTAAAAGTCATTTTTAAAGACATTTTTAAGGTCATCTTTTGTAGTAGCGAGACCTACTTTCCCTCTTCTGGTGAACTGAGAATAGGCTGTAGTAAAAATCCCACCTATGAAGTCTCCATTCTTGAATTTCTAGAGCAGTCTAGATCGTGGTGTTGAAACTCCGGCTACTTTTGCAGATACCGGCAGGGTAATCTTCTATTGCTTGCTTATATCCTTAAACAAAGGATCCAAATTTGTTTATTTTGGGATGACTTGTTTTACCCTTTCTTTTGTTCCTTTCAGACAAGGTCTCCCGTGGCCCAGGCTGACTTGGAACTCTCCATATTGCCAGGGCTGACTCAGACTCCTGAGTTCCCTACCCACTTTCCAAACGCTGGCATTATGGGCACATATTACCGTGTCCAACTCACTTTTCTCTTTTTTTCAATGCAACTTTATTTATTAAAAATGTATTTGCTTATTTATTATATGTAAGTACACTGTAGCTGTCTTCAGACACCCCAGAAGGGGGCGTCAGATCTCATTACAGATGGTTGTGAGCCACCATGTGGTTGCTGGGATTTGAACTCAGGACCTTCAGAAGAACAGTCAGTGCTCTTACCATCTCTCCAGCCCTATTTATTTATCTTTTACATTGTTTTCTGTTCTTCAGTTTTGCTGCTCATTTATAACACTGTGTACCTATTTTAAAAAGGAGGGGACACATGGCCTCTGTCTTAGGGTTTCTATTACTGAGAAGAGACACTATGACCACAACAACTCCTATAAAGGGAAACATTTAATTGGGGGCTAGCTTAACAGTTCAGAGGTTTAGTCCGTTGTCATCATTAGGAAGCATGGCATGCAGGCAGACATGCTGGTCAGGAAGTAGCTGAGAGTTCTATAACCAGATCTAAAGGCAGCGGGAGCCCCTGAAACCTCAGAGTCCACCCCCAGTAACATACTTCCTCCAACAAAGCCACACCCACACCAAAAAGGCCACACTTCCTAATAGTGCCTCTCTCTGTGGAGTGACATTCTCTTTCAAACCACCACAATCTCTATGCAAAGAGACAGACTTTCTTCCTGGATCCCAGCTCTATGGAAGTAAATAATTGTTCCTTACCTCTGGGGTCAGACCTTGATTTTTGATAAATGCATTTTTATTAACTCTGAGTGGTTTGGCTGTACAGTGAGTGTTTCATTTCCAAATGACAAATAAGATTGCAGAAGATAATGGCATAACTGCTGATAAGCTGTGGGAAAAAAGGCAGAAGCCACTTCCTAATTATGTAACTTGCTGGCAATGTTCACTTCACTCCTTCACTGGTTTCCACCCTTGCCACCACCCAGGTCATTATTTTGTTCCTACACTTTTCGTTATTGACCTGCCATTTTACTTCTGGGTGGTTCTCTGGATATTCTTGACAACCTGTGGCATAGAAACCAGTAAGTGCCACACATGCCTGTCAAAGAGCATGTGCTCTGGGGAAAGGAGGAATTTGTCAGTCTCTCATAGAGTTAATGCTAGTCATGGACTGAGGAGAAAGCCTGAGGTCCCAAGTTAAGATCCTTAGGAAGCATGTCAGCCTCAGGTGTGATGGTGTGTGTGTGTGTGTGTGTGTGTGTGTGTGTGTGTGTGTCTTTAGTGCTGTGGAGTAGACACAGGAGGATTCCCAGAACTCACTGCTGAGCCAAGCTGGCTGGATTGATGAGCTCCAGGTTCAGTGAGAGACTTTGCCTCAAGAAATAAGAAACTAATGACAGTGGAGGTCCCAACAAGATGGCTTGGCGGGCTTGCCTCATGACTGGAGTTTGATATCTGGGACCCACATGGTGGAAGGAGAGAACCAACTCCCCAAAGTTGTCCTTTGACCTCTATACATGTACTGTGACATGTAACACATGCATAATAAATGTAATACACTTTTGAAAAGAAGATAGAGGTCTGCCCTCTTATTAAAAAGTTAGTCAATTAGAGAACTATGAAGTGATATGTCTGACATTGGCCTCTGGCCTCCACACTTATGTCCATACAAAGAAAATTACATACGCCATACATGTGGCCCTATACACACACACACACACACACACACACACACACACACTACATAGAATTAATGTAGGTTGGATGGTTTTAATATTTACAAAATAAGGGAGATGGCTCAGCGGGTAAGAGCACTGACTGCTCTTCCAGAGGTCATGAGTTCAAATCGCAGAACCCACACGGTGGCTCACAACCATCCGTAAGGGGATCTGATGCCCTCTTCTGGTGTCTGAAGACAGCTACAGTGTACTTACATATAATAAATAAATAAATAAATCTTTAAAAAAATATTTACAAAATAAGTTAAAAGCAATTTCTGTTTCCAGAAATATGACATGTTAAAAAGAAAGATACTTTTAAAGAGTACAATGTGTTAAACATCAGTTACTAATCATGTTTTTAAAATAATAGTCAATAACTCATTCTCCACAGAGGTAAGAAAGATACATCCTCTCTATGTCACAGGTTTACAGTAAAGTGGGACCAATGCTCCTTTCAAATATTGGGTGTAAACTGAGATGCTTTGATGCAGAACCACGATTCCTGGTGTTCATACGGTTCTGACAGAAATGGCTGCCGCTCAGTCGTTCTTGACTGTCTTTCAACTAAGGGACAGTATGGAGTTTACCTGCAAAAGCTTAATTGTAGCCACACTTTCATGGTGTAAACTTTTCCTTACAGGAGCAAAAATCCAGCAACAGTTGGCCAAGATACATAACAATGTAAAGAAACTTCAGAACCAGCTCAAAGATGTGAAGCCTACACCTGATTGTAAGCAGAGTTCAGTAGAACACCCTCTACTACATTGTTCTTTTCCGGTGGTGCATTAAAAACATGTATGCTTTTCTAGTAAACGTCTTGTCCCTTTCCATTTGGTATTGGTGGAGCCAGTCCTCTGTTAGGAATTAATCAGGGTAGAGTGGAGAAGTAGAGTAGTCAGTTTATGTAGACTTTCTCAGCCTTTGGACTACCACTCAGTTCTAAAACATGGAAAAGTAGGCAGAAGAGCCTCTCTGCGGCGGAGACACTGGCCCTGGAAGGCTCAGCGTTAGCCAAGTGAGTAGAACAGACTGCTTTCCCAATTCCTAGTCCAGTGCTTATCCTTTCCATTTGCTTTTTGACAAAAACAAAATACCTTTCAGAAGTATTTCAAGCACCTAAGAAATGGTTTGACCCTCCTGGGACAAATGCTGGTCTGGAGGAGGAAGAAGTAAAAGGATTACATCCTCACCTCCTGTTTCAACATTCATTTGTAAAGGTTCACAGCACTGTGCTCCACCCTGTAGGAGAAGGTGTGTCACACCTCGCTCTGTCGTTTGTTAAGGACATTTTAGGCAAGTTAGTCATTCTCTCCCAGCTGTGTCTTCAGCTGTGCAGTGGAGATCATAGACCTTCTCATAGCTTGTGGGGAGGATGGAGTGGAACAGTGCTCGAGAATATGGGGGAGTGCTTGGAGCAGTGCTCTAGAGTATGGATGGGTGAGTGCTTGGAGCAGCGCTCTAGAGTATGGATGGGTGAGTGCTTGGAGCAGTGCTCTAGAATATGGGGGAGTGCTTGGAGCAGTGCTCTAGAGTATGGGGGAGTGCTTGGAACAGTGCTCTATAATATGGGGGAGTGCTTGGAGCGGTGCTCTAGAATATGGTGGAGTGCTTGGAGCAGTGCTCTAGAGTATGGATGGGGGAGTGCTTGGAGCAGTGCTCTAGAGTATGGGGGAGTGCTTGGAGCAGCGCTCTAGAATATGGGGGAGTGCTTGGAGCAGTGCTCTAGAATATGGGGGAGTGCTTGGAGCAGCGCTCTAGAATATGGGGGAGTGCTTGGAGCAGTGCTCTAGAGTATGGGGGAGTGCTTGGAGCAGTGCTCTAGAATATGGGGGAGTGCTTGGAGCAGCGCTCTAGAATATGGGGGAGTGCTTGGAGCAGCGCTCTAGAATATGGGGGAGTGCTTGGAGCAGCACTCTAGAATATGGGGGAGTGCTTGGAGCAGCGCTCTAGAATATGGGGGAGTGCTTGGAGCAGCGCTCTAGAATATGGGGGAGTGCTTGGAGCAGCGCTCTAGAATATGGGGGAGTGCTTGGAGCAGTGCTCTAGAGTATGGGGGAGTGCTTGGAGCAGTGCTCTAGAATATGGGGGAGTGCTTGGAGCAGTGCTCTAGAGTATGGGGGAGTGCTTGGAGCAGTGCTCTAGAGTATGGGGGAGTGCTTGGAGCAGCGCTCTAGAATATGGGGGAGTGCTTGGAGCAGTGCTCTAGAATATGGGGGAGTGCTTGGAGCAGTGCTCTAGAGTATGGGGGAGTGCTTGGAGCAGTGCTCTAGAATATGGGGGAGTGCTTGGAGCGGTGCTCTAGAGTATGGGGGAGTGCTTGGAGCATGGCAAGCAGTAACACTAACACACAGGAGAAGAATGGGAACTATTCATTAAATGAAGTGACACTACAGTGTGCTAGAGGGAACATGTAACATCTTTCTCATAGAATTCTGTTGCATAAGAAGAAAAGAACAAAAATCTAAAGGAAAAAACTGACCATAATTAATTACTTTAAGAACACGTAAACCCAGGCTGGCAAGGTGGCTCAGTGGTTAAGAGCATCGACTACTCTTCCGATGGTCCTGAGTTCAAATCCCAGCAACCACATGGTGGCTCACAACCATCCGTAATGAGATCTGATGTCCTCTCCTGGAGTGTCTGAAGACAGCTATAGTGTACTTACATATAATAAATAAATAAATCTTAAAAAAAAAAAAACCATGTAAACCCATAAACACTGCTGAAAGAAAAATTAGAAAATTATAACTTCATATGCAATTTCATAATTAAATATTCACAAGATTTATAAAATGCCTACAAATTAGAGCATCCACGATAATAGTGAGAGGAAAATGGACAAAGATTATAAGGCACACACTGTATCAAAAGAAATACAAAACTCAGGTGAAATACATGTCTGTTTAATAATCACAATAACATCAGTTAAATTGATGACAGGCCACAGGCTTACTTTGGACATGATGGAAAGCACGTGGGAGGAAGGCAGTGAGACAGATGGCAGAGCCTCTGCAGGACAGACGGACAGGTCCAACACACTGTAGAGTGACATACTTTCCTTATTCGGCATTTCTTTCTTTCTTTCTTTCTTTTTTTTTTTTTTTAGATTTATTTATTATATGTAAGTATACTGTAGCTGTCTTCAGACACCACAGAAGAGGGCATCAGATCTCATTATGGATGTTGAGCCATCATGTGGTTGCTGGGATTTGAACTCAGGACCTTTGGAAGAGCAGTCGGTGCTCTTAACCGCTGAGCCATCTCTCCAACCCCCCTTATTCGGCATTTCAAGTTCAAGTTTCTGTTTTATAAAAACACTTACTTGGACATGTTATAAATATATGTTTGCATATTTTTACTCTACCATTCTGCATACTTAAAGGTTTATCAATGGGAAAATTAAATGAATCAAGACAGTTCTAGACTCTGAAATGCCATTTGTAGCCTAAGAAAACGTGAGGCATTAGTTACACGCTTACATGCTAGGCTAAGCATAACTTTTTTTTTTTTTTTTTTTTTTTTGAGGCTCACTTTGTGGACCAGGCTGCCCTCTAACACAGATAGTCACCCGTTTTTGCCTCCCAAGTGCTGGGTTTAAAGGTGTGCACCACTGTGCCTGACTGTCCACATTTTTTAACCAAAATATTTTCTTAAATAAAAATTAGAAGTCAAACAGTATGTGTTATATGAACTAATTTTATAAAAGTAATATTGATTATAGGATTTAATAATATGGGTGAGGAGACTACCTTTAATCAGAAATTATAATAACTAAAATGTACTTATGAGCAAGTTTTCTTAATTGCTTAGGCTAAAAAATAGGGGAAGTCCATATTTATTATTATCAGCTAAATTAAAATATGACTTTTTTTCTTTTTACAGTTGTTGAGAAGCTCAGAGAAATGATGGAAGAAATTGAAAATGCAATCAATACTTTTAAAGAAGAACAGAGGCTAATGTATGTTTTAAACTACCTTAACCTAAAATTTTTATTTTGATTTTCTGATAACTCACCCTTTCATTTTTGCCAATGGATGTGCTGAGTCTTAAACAAAAGCAACATTAACACTGCCTTCTGTCCTATGGTTTAAATGGCCTTTCATACTTAAAGTAAATTTTCATTTATCTTGGACACCAGAAGATCACTAATAAAAGTTTGCAAGATTGTTTATGATTGAGGAAACAAACTTCCTTTTTGGCTCATACATGAATATTACTAATATTAGAAATGTCAACAAAGGTAGATGAAACAGTCTGGGATAATTAAATTTTCAGGGCCGTGGTGGCACATGCCTGTAATCCCAGCATTCTGGGAGGCAGAGGCAGGCGGATTTCTGAGTTCAAGGCCAGCCTGGTCTAGAGTGAGTTCCAGGACAGCCAGGGCTATACAGAGAAACCCTGTCTCGAAAAAACCAAATTCAAAAAACCAAAAAAACAAACAAACAAAAAACAAAAAACAACAACAACAAAAAAACCCAACAACAATAATTAAATTTTCCGAAAAGCAAAAGGTTACTTTGGATCGGTCACCGTGTTATTCAAACTTCATTCTTGTTCATTTCAGATACGAAGAGCTTATTCAGGAAGAGAAAACAACCAGCAACGAGCTGAGCGCCGTCTCCAGGAGGATCGAGTCCTGGGCTTTGGGCAACTCGGAGACAGAGAAAGCTTTCAGAGCCATCTCAAGCAAAGTGCTCGTGGACAGAGTGACCCCGAGTACGCTTCCGGAACAAGTGGTAGAATTTGAAAGATTCCTCCAGCAGACAGGAGGGCGACAGGGGGGCTGGGATGACCTGGACCACCAGAACTTCGTGAAAGTGAGGAACAAGCATAAGGGGAAGCCGACATTTCTGAAGGAGGTTGTGGAGCACCTTCCCGGGCGAACACCGGACGAGGTGCAGCAGCATGAGAAGTGGTACCAAAAATTCCTGGCTCTAGAAGAAAAAAAGAAAGAGGTAATAGTAATTACCACAGCTGTTTTAATTGTACGTGTCAGTGTGCCAGGTTTGCAAAGATTAACTGTATCATTAGCTTTCCACAAACAGCAGAAAGTAGCCTGTGGAGTCTTACAGCAGATGAAACCAAGGTGTTGAAAAGCTAGGGAACTTGTGCTCAGTAGAACGTCAGTTAGACTACCCAAGACCAACCCTTTCTACCACAAGAAATTACATGATGCACCTTAAGATTCTGTCTCTCCACTCCCCGGACAAGGGTTGATTCAGAGCTGCACAAACGGCAGGAAAAGGTTGTCTTAGCAAATGCCACCTTAGTTGCTATGGCGAGCAAACTCTTAAAAGTTTCTTTGCTAGTTTTGAACTTCAACATCATTGTGTAAAGACTTAAATTTTAACTGCTATAAGAGTTACAGCAAATATCCTAAAAGGTTCATTTTCAAACATATATTAGCCCAGCTTTGACTTAGGTCAGGTGCTGAATAACTGGGTTGTGGTGGCTGTCCTGTCCATGGTGGAGTGGTTAGTGCTGCCACAGCGGAGCTCCAGCACTAGTCATCAACAGCTGGGTCTCTAGACATTGCCACTTTTGTCTGGGGAGCAAAATCACTTTGGCTGAGAACCATTAATGTAAAGAAATAGCTTACCTGCTGGAAAGGCTGAGGTGCTTGGTGTGGTTCCTGTGTGTTTGCTCCCATTGTCTGAGGTCAGCTGTGGTGAACTTTAACTTGTTTGGTTTAGCAAGAATACATGCCCTCTAAACAAGCAGTGATCTCCTGTATAAATGAAGTTTAGAGAAAGCCGTGCGTTCTGTGTTCTTGCTCTCATTGTTTGACCTGTCTAAAATGAGGTGACCACACGAGGAGATTGACTTTGGGAGTTTTAACAAAGTTTAGCATATAAATACTATTTAAAGACTCAAAATCATAAGCTACTAAAATATGTGTAGGCTTTTCTTCTACCACAGCTTGGAATACGAGACTGTCAGTGATCTGCAACACAACATCAGCACTGTCCTGGAACCTGTTAGAATCTCATAGATGCCGGGTGGTGGTGGCGCACGCCTGTAATCCCAGCACTTTGAGAAGCAGAGGCAGGTGGATTTCTGAGTTCGAGGCCAGCCTGGTCTACAGAGTGAGTTCCAGGACAGCCAGGGCTATACAGAGAAACACTGTCTCGAAAAAAAAAAAACTAAATCCCCCCCAAAAAACCACTCCCCCCAAAAACAAAAAAACAACAAACAAACAAACAAACAAACAAACAAACAAAAACTTCACAGACCTCAGCCCCCAACCCTGATGCAACTCTGGGCCCAACAAGAGTTTTTTACCAAGTTGCCTAGTTGTTTCCCAGCTTTGTAGGAAGCTGCATCTCAAAAAGGAGTAGACGCAGTGCTTAGAACAGAAGTGAGCACTCCAGTTCCACAGGACTCTTAAAGCTCTAGTTCCTAAAGTTTGTTGGATTCCATGTTATGCTGAGGTAGAAGGCGGTGTGAACACAGAAGTGGCTTGCATGTTAGAGGAGAGGGAAGTTGGGTGAAATTCGAGTATAGAGTGCTGAACATACAGAGTTTAAGATTTTGAGTAGCGAATTAACCATTTCTACTCCAGATTCCTTTAGTACAGCCTGGGTTTTGCATAAACGATGATACTTAATCATTTTCAGACGTGCTCTGAGTGCCCTTGAAGACCCTCTCTTTGAGTGTACATCTCCTTTCCCCATCCATTCCCCGACCGACAAAATATTCCTAGATCAAAGGCTACCACCTTCTTTTCAACTCAAAAAGAAGTGGTCCACTGGGGCACTCACTAGCGACTTCTCCACCTTGCCCTGTGATGTGCTCACCTGTGTCTCGCCTGGACCTGTAGCACCCAGTGCTGCTCCATGGACCTGACACCAGTCTGTAAACTCTGACTGCTCTGTCATGAAGTGAGGTGATGTGGGACAGTAGCCAGTGAGCATACTGTTCATTTCAGTGGACTGTTTTCATAGCTTTTGTGTGGGGTGGGGGTGGGGGGGTGTTAGTGAAAGAAGTACATTCTGCCACAAATCCATGATGTGTTTAGGACTGCCATATCAAGAGGTACCATCTAGATGGTATTTGGTATTGTTAATCATCTCTGAATTCTATAGCTTTGATTTTCACATTATCTCATTGCGTAGGATTTATTGAATGAATGTATGAATGAATGAATGAATGATATACTATAAGGAAATAGTTTCTTAACTGGGGCAGGCACTGAGTGATACCTTAGTTGGCATACTGTATGGCATAAAGCTTGCTAGGATTTTAAATACTCTTTGATATATTCATACGTAGAGATAGGATGGTTTTATCCTTTCTTCCCTGTGATTATGAAGCATCGTGTACCAGGCACTGACTCATTTACTTGATACAAGAATTCTGTGTAAGAATCACTTCCTACCACTCTATGAATGGCTTAGTGACTTTTCATAAAAGAAAGCATTTGATTTGGGTCGTAGGGCTCCAGGGGTTTTAGAGTTCATGGCCATCATGTCAGGGAACATGGCAGGAGACAGGCAGGCATGGTGCTGGAAGAGAGAGCTTACATCTTGGTCCATAATCATGAGGCACATGTCCTCTCACAAGACTACACCTTCCAGTCCTTTCCAAGCAGTTCCACCGACTGGGGGCTAGGCATTCAGACATCCGAGCCTGGGGCCACTCTCATTCAGTTCACAGCACATTCAGGCCCATTTCTAAATCTTTTGATACCTGGAAAGAGAAAGATCTCTTAGATAACATTGTATGCCTAAAAACAGAATTTGAAAACAAAAGAGGTGATTAGAGGGAAATGCAGTACCCAAGAATGATGGAGGAGACAGGAGGGCTCCTGCTTGCACGGGAAGGGCAAAGAGTAACCCAGGGCCCAGAGATTTACAGCATACCATGAATTTCTTAAATGTGAGTAGAAAAAAATTTACACTGGTTTAAAACAAACCCTAAAAACCTAAACATGCAGCATCTACTGAACGTCTTTCTGGGAAACTAGAGCTGCGGTTGTGCTTGGAGTGCCTTTGGCTGATCTGACCCCAAGCTTGTTTGCTTTTTGTCATCTTTCACGCTGATCATTTTAGTCTATTCAAAATTGGAAAACCAAAAAGCAGCAAAAGAAGGAGGAAATCCTCAAGTTAAAAGAAAAGGTAGACCCCGAGCCTCTGCCTCCTCAAAGCAAACCAGAAGATAACCCAAAGCAGAAAGAGGAACAGAGAAGGAAGCAGAAATTGGCAGTGGAAGCTTGGAAGAAGCAGAAGAGTCTAGAGATGTCGGCGAAGCGTGCGTCCCAGCTCCGAGAGGAGGAGGAGAGAGAGAGGAGGCAGCAGAGGGAGCGCCAGCGGCAGTCCAAGCTGAAGCTGCTCCTGGAAAGCTACACACAGCACAAGAGGGAGCAGGAGGAGCTCCTGAGGCTTGAGAGAGAGAGAAAGGAAAAGACGGAAAGGGCCGAGAAGAGGAAGGCTGCTGCGGACGAGATTTCCAGGTTTCAAGAAAGAGTGAGTAGACCCCTTCCTAGGTAGCTCACGGGGGCGTCCTGAAGGCCTGGCTTCTTGCTTTGCTCTCACAGCAGAGTTCATCCTGTCCTCACACATCACACCTGCTGGCACCGCTATAGCGCAGTGAGTTCGCTTTACCCCTAACTTCTAGTAAGGTACGATTTAGTGGAAAAAGTGTTTCCAAGTAAAACGATAGCATCCTGGTCAGATCTTTTTGTGTCAGGTTGATACAAACAAGGGCCTTCTGGGAAGAGAGAACTTCAACTGAGACAAAGCCTCCACTAGATTGGCCTGTAGGCATATCTACAGGGCATCTTCCTTATTACTGACTGATGTGGGGGGGGGGGCAGCCCACTGAGCCATCTCTGCACACCTGCTCCTGGGTTCTATAAGAAAGCAAGCTGAGCAAGCCATGAGGAACAAGCCAGTAAGCAGACTCTTTCATGGCCTGTTTCAGTTCCTGCCTCCAGGTTCCTGCCCTAACTTCTTCCCTCAGTCAGTCATGAACTACAACTGAAGGCTGAAATAAACTTTTTATCTTCCAACTTGCTTTTCCTTGTGGGGTTCATCACACCACTAGAAACCTAACTCGGACAAACAGTGAGGCAGCTAAGGTGTAGACAGAGTGTTGCAGGGCGGGTAGATGGTAGAGGACGTGCTTACCAGAGCTGTGAGTGTTAGAGAGAAGCGGGTGCTTGGATTGAGTCTGAAGGAGAAGGGAAGGAGAGCTCTTCTCTGACAGGAGGCAGAGCATGTCTACGGGCTGGGGGGAGCGTCAGCTGTTGTCCGAGGGAAACTAAACACTTTAGAGTGCACTGCTGGGGATATAGTTCAGCAGAAGAACACTTGCCCAGAAGGCTGGAGGCTCTAGGTTCGATTCCTAGTGCCCCCACCTCCCCCCGCCCCCCGCACATTTTGGAACATCAAGCAACAGATGTTGGATGTTGGAGGCTCTGAACCAGGCTGAATGTGTTCCCTACGCAAGACGGGGAAGGTTATGCTAAGATACTCAAAGTAGAAACAGGATAGCTCTCCATGCATAAAGCTGTTATGGATTGTTAGGGACATCGAAATGCACAGCAACAGCATTCAGACAGGGAGGTGCAAAGGGGGACAGATGAAAGGGCATGAGTGGTTTCATTTCTGTGTGTGTGTGTGTGTGTGTGTGTGTGTGTGTGTGTAAATAAAATCTTACTGAGTGACGAAAGAACTCATGCTTACTCATCCCGCTTTCCCCACAAAGTCAGCAGGCTTCATAATAAAAACTTTAAAAAGATGAGAAAAAAGAAAACAAAACTGAAAATATGAACTCACACAGATTCCAGACTAAATGAGGCTTTATTGATAGGTAAGAAATGGGTTTAGCTTACTCATTAAGAGGTTTAGAGTGAACCTTTAAGTAAAATAAGTGACATTTAAAAAGACATTAATGCAGGAAGGCCAGCAGGGGCCACAGTCAGGAAAGCGCAGCTCTTAGCCTTCCTGTGAAAAAGCCAACTCTGAAGGAGTGGGCAGCTGACTTGATTTCAATTGAGGGAAGCAAATTTATGTTAATTGTGTTTTTAATATAATTTTTTTGTTGGTACTTTCTTAGGACTTACATAAACTCGAATTGAAAATTCTAGATAGACAGGCAAAAGAAGAAGAGAAGGCAGAGAAAGAAAGGCGCCTGACAAAATTAAAAGAAAAGGTATTCTATTCGGTTTTGTTTCTGACACAGCTCTTGCTATGTAGGCCAGGCTGTCCTGGATGCATAGGTGGATGCCATCGAGTCCTGCTTTAATATATCTTTACTTTTAAAACTTATTTTCTCAAACAATATATAGTCATACAATTTTCACATTAATGAGTTTTGCATTTTCTCATGTATGTAACGCGCATATATGTGTACTTAAGTGAGATTAAGCACAGTCATCTCTATCATTTCTTTATGGCAAAATCAGTGCGAATCCTTTCTTTGTGAATGACCAGCAGAGAACGTCTGTAGTCAGGCCAGGAGCAGAGCACACTGGGATGTCTTCCCTGGCTCCCTCCGCCTCCTCCTGACCGGCACACCCAGCCTGTTTATATGTCATTGTGCCCTCTGCCTTATATTTTACACTTCTATACTTCAGAGCAGAACTTAATACAGTTTTAGCAATTATTTGAGTTCTGTCATGTCATTTTAGAAGCATTCGTTTCTTTCACCCTGAATTTTCTCACTCCTCTCACGCATTATTCTTTCTGACCCTCCTCTCAGCATCTGTGCAGCTGTGGGCACGGCTTAGTCCCACAGGTAACGGCTCAGAACTAATGTGGGTGCCCTCACCAATCATGTAGATGTCTTTATTGGTGTTAGTTATTCTACCCTTATTGTCCATCTAGAGTGCTCTTATATAGAAATGAAATAATAGAACTCGGAAAGGATAACTTAGCAGTTTATTAATTGATGTTAGCAGCATAAGCACAGTGGGAGCTTGTTTTGGACATGGAAGTATGTTCATGTTTGGCTAATGCCAAGTATAGTTTTTAAAACTCCTTCGTGTTACTGAGGACTTTACTCAGCACAAACTTAGTTAATCGAAGTTAACGGATACTGTTTTACTTCTGATCACAGGTTGAAAATAGTGTCAGTAGAGATCCTTCCAGGCTGTACAGACCTACCAAGGGCTGGGAAGAACGGACCAAAAAGATAGGCCCGTCGGGCTCGGGGCCACTGCTCCACATCCCACACAGGTGAGGCGGCGGTGGGAGGTGTCCTTTGCAGACACTCATGATGTGTGTGGCCTTTATGCACTTTTATGCATGGTTGTATTTTATGCAGTTTCTGAATATATATTTTCATCAATTAATTTTAAAACGAATCTCTATTTTTAAGTGTTTTATTATATCTGTATTGTGTGTTTTGTGTTCGTGGGCATGTGAGAGCTTTGGCTGCTATGGTGTGCATGTGACTGTCAGAGGAAAACTCGCTTCTTCCACAGTGTGGTCTCAGGAATCCAGCAGGGTTGTCAATGCCTTTACCTACTTCTCCCTTAGAGCCCTCCCACCAGCCCTGTGTGTACTATAGGTGGCCATTTAATCCTACATACTAATACTTGGTTTTCTCTCTTTCTCCTTAGGGCCATTCCTACCTGGCGACAAGGAATCTAGAGGGACTGAGATAACACAATTGCTAGTGACTTGCTAAGAATGTTAGTACGTTGCTCTGTCAGGAGAAGGCGATTAACTAGCTATTTGACGGCCACTAACGTAGTCGGTGGTCATTGTGCTGTGTGTGAATCGAGAGGTTTAAGTGTCTTATAGCACTGTCAGTATTTTGTTTCTACAAAGATGGTAGATCTTAGCTTGTTATTGATATGAAAGATATTTAAATAGGTTTGTGTTACAAACATTATTCCATTTAAATACTCAAAATATTTCAAAGATGTTTTTATCATGGCTTAGTGATGTAATTTGGGAGAATCAGTCTTTTTTAAGCCAAAATTTTGTTACTTTTATAACTTGGAAGTAACTATGCTTGAGTAACAAAAACATAAGGCGTCTTTTTTTTTTTTTTAAAGAGTTGTTCATTCTAAGCTTGTCAATTGTTTCATTTTTGTGTAATGGATATTTATGGATATTTGTACTTGATTAAAGCATGCTTTGTTTTATATGAAGACGATTTTAAATAACCTCCTTCCTACATGTACCTCTTTCATACATTATGATGGCATCCTTTGGGTTTCCTGCCACTATGTCAAATTTCCTTTCAACCTTTTTGGACTCTACAGATTTATAAAATCTTTTTGTCTTTGTACCTTATTGGCTGGTACCGTTTTCTTATGCTTGGCCCAAAGTAGGAAACATCCTTTCTTTTGAAGTAAGCTCATATTAAACAGTATACTGATATTTTTGGACTAAAAAGTAGAAAACTTCATATATGAAAGCAGAACTCAAGTCAGCTTTCCATTTAAAGTGTTTTCTGTCATCCCAACTTTAATAGATTTCAATTCACATGGAAAGTACTGTATACATAAAATATAAGATCTTTACTTATCACAAATTTTATCTTTAAATGTCTTTAATTATAATTTGAGACATATAGTCTGAATGGTTGCTGTTTTGTTAAGAAACTGATTTTCTACAATTAAAAGTACACCAAAATTTGGTTGGTTTTTAAAGAATCTAGTTTAGGCCTAATCTTTGGTGGGATCCTTCCTCATTAGTGCCTTGTGAACTTAAAGGGGATAGTATATGACCAAGGCAACTTAAATTCTATTTTTGTACGAATAAAGTTTTATCAAAACAGCCTTGCCCATTGGTTATACATCCTTGTCTATAGCTATCTATGCATTAGAGTGAAACTGCAGCTGAAGGCCTGAATACTCCTGACAGGTTACCTGCTCCATAAAGCCTATCATTGTATAGTCTGACCCGCGGGGGAACGTCAGCCCATAATTGAATGTGTTTTTGTCTGTGTATTTGTAAACATGATTCACATGTACTATTTTGTTGCACTTATTAAGAGGAAATCCATATTAGTATTTCTTTTTTCCTCCTTCCTTCCTTCCTTCCTTTCTTCTTTTTTTCTTTAGGTTTTTTTTCGAGACAGGGTTTCTCTGTGTAGCCCTGGCTGTCCTGGAACTCACTCTGTAGACCAGGCTGGCCTCGAACTCAGAAATCTGCCTGCCTCTGCCTCCCAAGTGCTGGGATTAAAGGCGTGCGCCACCACCGCCCAGCAGAAATAGTTCTTAAATTGTCTAATTCTAGCCAGGACAGCCAGGGCTACACAGAGAAACCCTGTTTCGAAAAACCAAAAAAAATTAAAAATAAAAAATTGTCTAGTTCCCTTTTACAATCAATATTTTTTAAATTTTAAGCAAAAATATAATCCTTTTTTTTTTTTTTTTTGGTTTTTGGACCACTGCTCGGCAAAAAATAATCCTTATTAAGCAAACCCTTTTACATGTACTGCCTACTTAAATTTCTTTGAATCTTTTGTTTGATTTTCATAAATTCTGCTTGGATACCTTTATTTTTATCTTCTGCTCCTATTGCCTGAGCTTTCTTAATACAAGCCAGTGCCTGATCATATTCTTTTACTCCTAATTATTCTTGAGTTCTAACATACAATACTTTGGTCTTTGATGGGTCCATTTCAAGGGTCTTCTGAGTCAACTTACTTGCTCCCTGCCAATTTGACATTGTCATTTTAAAAGCACCATACTCAGTACACAGCATAGGTCAGAACGTAAAATGAGGACCATCCATGCATGCATTTTGAAATAATTTCATATATTCTAAAGATATCTAGAAAAATGTCTGAATCTTCAAAATGTTGATAAATTTCTAGTAAAATGTTTGTCTCCAGCTTCTAACCATATTATGTTTACCTTCCCTAGTCATCCAGATTAAAAGTGTGTCCCTCCAAAAATGTGTCTTTGCAAAATTAAACTTTCAGATCTCACACTCCTAATGTCGTTTAGGGCCAGGATTTAGAATGTTTTAAACCCACGAGAAGAAATGGGTTTCTCTCAGAATTTTTTAACAAACACAAAAAATCTTGTTTATGTGCCAGGCTTGGTGTTGCATGCCTTTAATCCCAGCGCTCAGGATGAAGATGCAGGCACATCTCTGAGTTCGATTGCAGCCTGGTGTACAGAGCGAGTTCCTGGACAGTCAGGGCCACACACAAACGGTTTTGTTTGAAAAACAAAGTCTTATGGAATGTATTTATGAACTGATTTTAGGAGACACAGGAATGGACAAGACTGTCCAACCTAGGGAGAGGATAGAAGAAATGCACCACTGAGGTTTTCGGTGGTCGATGGGATGAACCTCCCAAGGCTGTGCACGGTCTGGAGCAGACTCCTGACCCCAACCTGGCCTGCTAGGGTTGACATCACTCCGCGAGCCAAGTGCTTCCGGGTCGCGGTGGGTGTCACTTCCGGAGCAGCATGGCCGCCACCGAGGACGACAGACTGGCGGGGAGCGGAGAAGGAGAGCGGCTGGATTTCCTGCGGGACCGACACGTGCGGTTCTTCCAGCGCTGCCTCCAGGTCTTGCCCGAGCGGTACTCTTCGCTGGAGACCAGCAGGTAACTGGGCGCTGCTGCGGCGGGCCGGGCGATGGCGGCTTTCCGGATGCGCGCCGCGGACCGGCTGGACTGCCGGGACCTGCTGGCCTGCGCTGCCGCCGGGCCGGGCCGGGCCTTAACCGCGATCTCTGCCTCGTCCGAGGCCCCCAGGCTCCCCGCCGCTCTGCGCTTCCTCCGTCCCGGCCTCCCTCCTGTATTCGCCGGCTGCCGACAGCCACTCCTAGCGCCCTAGGAGGTGTGTGGAGCTCCTAGCTCAGGACTTTGGGAATCTCCCCGTTCCGCCTCTTTTCACTTCCCAACCATTTTCTGTGAGCTTCCTTTTCCCACTCCCTTAACATCTGTGGGTCACTTTTGTTTCCTTACGTTTACAAAAGTAGAATACGAAGCATTTGTCCGTCATCATGCCTGTCTTGCCCTCCCCCTAACTCTTATTAAAAGGCAGGGAAAGCCCCTAAGATGCGATTAGAAGTTTACTTAGGAGGAATTGTAAATCTCATGGTAGGCTAAAAAGGTTCGGTGTTGCCTGAAGCACCCTAAGACTGGACCTGGCAAAGGATAAGGGACTGTTATAGAAGTAGAACTGAGAAAACAAAAGGAAGAGATGGTTTGTTGTGCACTGCTGTGTTTAGGAGCCTGGTAACAGAGCTAGCTACCCAGGGTCGGATGATAAGAAACACTGGTTTTATTTCATTTTAGACAAGATCTCATAATAGCCAGCACCTCACTGTGTAGACCAGGCAGATCTGCGAACCACCTGCCTCTCTCTGCCTCTCAAGTGCTGGGATTAAAGATAGGAGCCACCACGCCCAGTAACCCACTACTGGCATCCCCCTACATTTTCTGGACTAGGAACTTATATTTAGAACACTTCATGACTGGTTTACTTTGGGGATTTTTATAGATGACTTCTACAAATGCGATCAAGAAACACTTAACTGTGGTAGGTGCTTGAAATAGAGCTGAACAAGGCAGGCTAGCACTCTCGAGTAGAGTTCTTTGCTATCAATGTAGAGTTTCTGAAGTAAATAGCAATTACATGTACTGTAATCCAGATTTCTTTAGAGAAGCCGGTCTTGACTGTCACCCAGCCACCTGTAGTTATTGGCTTGTTTAATAACTTTCTGTCTTTTATATAACACCAGGCTGCCTTTTTTTGAGTAGTCAGTGGCTATATTTAGCTGTTGGTGTCTGAATCGATGAGGTCTGATTTAAAATTCAGTTCTTCTTTTACAATGGCCAACACACTTCAAGTTCTCCATGACATTTTAGCACTGGCTGCTGTTTCCCAGTGTTTGTGACATCTCTCACTATGTCTTGCAGGATAGCATTGCACTAGATCCTTTGGTGGCAGCTACCATATTGCAAGGCATAAACAAATATTTGTCAAATAATGTGAGCTGAGCCCTAGAGGATGAACAGAATTTTTAAGCATTTAAAATTTTTTATTCCATGTATGTGAGTATTTTGCCTGCCTTGTACCAGATGCCCATGGATACCAGAAGAGGGCCTGGGACTGGTTGTGACCCACTGGGACTTGAAAACCAGTCCTTTAGATGAGCAGCCGGTGAGCCATCTCAGCAGCTCCAAGATGTTTAAAAAGAAACAGTGAAAAAGTTTCCCCCTTTATCCACAGTGACCAAGCCAGCTCAGTCAGTCAACAGGTTCTCCAGGGCAGGAGCCAGGATTAAAAAGAAAAAGACAATTAGACAACACTGTAGCATGACCCCAGCCAGTTCTGAGGCTGAGGTGGGTTTATTCCTGTCTGCTTTTGTACCATTTTAATTACACGCAGATAATAAGATCAGTTCTAGGCTGAGGAGCCAGCAAGACCATAAACACAAATAGTTAAGGAACAACAAGACAATAAAGTCCCGTGATCACTGTTTCTAAGGGCTTATCCGGCTGACCAAGATAGCTGAGCCTGCTTTCCAGTTGTAGCCCAACGTCATATTCTTGCCTGAAGCCTGCTTATTTGTTCTAGCCTGAAATCAGATTTCTGCCTACGCTTTCTACCCTGTCCTGGCCTATTGTCACATTCCTGCCCGAAGCCCCCTTCCTTGTCCTGGCCCAATGCCAGATTCCTGCCAAGCGGCCTCAGCAGCTCTCCGTGCCACAGATGCTGACTGGCCAGCGTGAGTGGCTATACTTTATGCATTGCATGCCTAGACTTCAGGTTACTCTTTCCAGAGATGGGGATGTGGCTCAGTGGTAGAGCAACCTCCCAGTATGCTGCAGGCCATGAGTTAATTCCAACATTAAAAAAAAGTAAAAAATTTGCACCATTAATACAGTGAAGAGATATTTAACCTAACTGTCAGTAAGGATTTATAATTGCATTTTCAAAATCCCATTGTGTATATTTGTAAAATTAGAATGGTGCTTGTCAGCATTACTACAATTTCTGCTCATAACAGTAAAATTGTCTGAACTCATAATTCATTAAACAACTACAGTGTAACCATAGCAATCTATACCATTTTATATTAGTGTGTATGTGACATCTCAGTGTATTGCTGAGAGCTGCTGTCTTCACAGGGTGACCCTGTGTCTGGTGCATTGCACTTGCATAGAATTTTTAAAGATTTATTATTTATGTATGTGTGTATGTGCATGTGTATGTAAATCTATATGTATGTGTGTGCACGTGTCTGTGGAGGCCAGAAATAAGTATTAGAGCCCCTGGAACTGGAGTTAGGTGTGGTTGAGAGCTGCCCAGTGTGGGTGTCGGGAACTGAAGTAAGGGTCTGTGCAAGAGCAGCATGAGGTCCACACCCTTCTATAGAACCGTAAAAATGTTTTTATTTTTGTTGTCTTGAGGCTCATTAATAATGTCATTTAAGAGATATGACCTGAAAATGTATTGGATTTTCAGTGTTTTTTTTTTTTTTTTTCTTGATTCCATCTGTATTTCACCTGGATTTTGAGTTTGCTTTTTGTGGTTCATAGTTGATTCTAAGTTGCTTGTGTTCTTCTTACTGACAGATACAAGGCAGCTGAATTTGCTTATTTATTTATAGAAGCAGGGTTTCACTGCATAGTCTGTGGTGGCCTCCAGCCCTCGGCCTTCTTCTTTCTCTTGAGTACTGGGATTACTGGTGTGTCAACCACGCTGGCCAAAACACCTAACGCTTGGGCTAATGTTGGTTTGTATATTTAGATACCCAGTGATATTTTCTAACTCACTGCTTCTGTAAAACATACCATTTCTGTTTCTACTGTGCTAACTTGGGATTGTGAACCAAAGTGTGGACCAAAGTTCCTGCAAAGAACTCCACCTTCCACTGAAACTTCTCCAAGGCCAACTAACTGATTAGAACTTCTATGGTTGTGGAGAGGTTGGAGTGTTGCAAGTTTAGAGCCAAATTTAAGTTTATCTTGGGCTATCTTGAATCCCTCCAATAGCCATTCCTTGCCCATCTCTGCGTCTGACCTAATATCCTTGTTCCTAATTAAAAAAACAAAACAAAACAAAACCTTTGAAATGTATTAACAAACCTCCACCAGCAAAAAGGCTAGGAGTGTCAGAGAACACGGAGGGAGCATTTCCTCCCTTGGCCGGAATCTTTAACATCCACCTAATATTTCTACTATATATTTTAAAAGTGATTTATGACTTTCTTTGTTCTGTTACTATAAAAACTTCATCAAACTCTAACCACATTGGAATTCAGAATGTAGGCTAACCTAAACCTATGTTCCTGGGACACGATCACTCGTATTTGGCTCCAGAATAAACCGTCTTTTATCCCCTTTAAATCTGACAGTTGTAGTTTTTGTGTTCATAGAATAAATGATTTTTCATTTTCAAATGGCACTGACCTCGTGAAAAGAATATTATTTACTGTTTCACCAAAAAATTCCATTTTTTAACTAACAGAGATGAAATTTTCAAAGACCATTTTTTGTCAGTGTTGGAATTTGACTTTACTGACTTGAGACAGGTGAGTAGTGTGTCTGGATAGGTAGCAGTGATGATCTGACGGTGATTTGGAAACACTGCTCTATGTGAGCCAAGGAGGTTCCCAGGCACCGAACCCTCGCTTTGCTCCTTTCTGAGTAATCACTTCTGACTAGGACTGTCAAGTGTCTTCAACAATGAAGACATCTTTGTGTAGCCTTAGGTGGGGCTGTGCACAGTAAGGTTGCATTCTTCTAGAGTGTTAAACAAACACCTACAGGAAGAGCTGGATGGCACTGGAGAGGTAGCCCCACAGGTAAGAGTGTACTGTTCGTGCTAGCACCCACAGTGGCTCACTGACAGACTGCCTGCAATTCCACCTTCACAGACTCTGACAACTCTGCCCTCTCCAGGGACCTGAACTCCTGGGCACAAACCCACGTTCTCATTGTTTACACTCTAGCTGGTGGTGGACCTGGAGAATGGAGCTGATATATGAGGCCGTCTAAGGTCTTATGCAATAGCAAACTTTATTCAGAGCAGCAGACAGACTAGATTTTGAGGGTCAAGGGGAGTCGTGAGTAAAAAAAAAAAAAAAAAAGGAAGGGGGAGTCGTGAGTAAAGTGTCCACAATCACAAGGGCGAACTGCACACGGTGGGCAAACCGCAAGAGGCATGCCTCCATTTTCTGTGGAGGCATGTAAACAAACCATAACAGCCCGTTTTAATGAATAATCTGAAGTAAACTCCTATCCATGACCCCTGGGAAGGGCATGAAACACAACCCAAGAACAGGTCTGTGATTTTGAAGGAACTGAGGTCAAACTCTTGCCTTCTTGGAGTTTTCTCACGATTCTCACTCAGAATTCTCCTCATACCACTCCATTCTTAGACCATGTTCTCACACCTCTAACTAAAAATAAAATAAATAAATCTAGTGGTGTGTCAGAAGGAACACACCATAAACACTTAAAACCTACTTTTAGCCTTCAAGTTGTTGACATGTACGCTTCAGTGGATTCCTGTGCCTCACCGTTGAGAAGGGTTCATGATTCTGAAAGTCCTGTTCTCAAAAAGTTCAAACAAGGGCTTGACTGGCACTATTCAGTTACTAAGAATAAATTATGAGGTTTTATTTGTTTTGTTTCCATATTTGCCAAGGTGGGGGAAGGATTAAATTATTTGAAAAGTAGAGTGAAGGGTTTTGGCTGGTTGTATTTTGTTGTTGGTTTTTCCTTTGGTGTTTTCTTTTATTTTGTTTGAGGTTTAGGCCAGAAAATGTCACGTTGGTGGTGGTTAGGGTGACAGTTCCCTTTTCTTTTCTTTTAGGTTGACAATCGCATTCTTTGCACTCTCTGGGCTGGATATGCTGGACTCCTTGGATGTGGTGAACAGAGATGACATCATAGAGTGGATTTACTCCCTGCAGGTTCTTCCCACAGAGGACAGTGAGTGAGTTTTTAGCATTTCATTTTTAGTATGATGAGCTGGTCTTGGCGGGACATGCATGGGATTAGCAAATCATAATATTTATTCATACGCACAGCATACTTTGCATACCCGTATTTTTCTTGTAGTTCAGGATCTTTCTGTCCAGATAGGACACATAACTAGTATTACTAGCCTTACTCTGTCTTGAGAGAACAATTAGTCATGAGACTTACATTGAGATTCACAAATGTAGCCACACACTATATTGTATATGCCTATATCAGTGATTCAGTAATTATTTGTATTTAATGTTTATTTATGACCTTTAGTCCTTTAGTATTTGCTCTAGTTTTCATTCCTCTTCAGGAAACTTCTCTTAGTCAACTACTGTATTTCTTAAAGTACAAAGTTTTTTTATTAAGTCTACAAAATTTATAACTTCATGATTGACATCATTTGAGATAAGTATACAATGTATCTTTGATTTATACAAAATATAAATGTAGTTCAAGGGCTGGAGAGATGGTTCAGCAGTTAAGAGCACTGACTGCTCTTCTAAAGGTCCTGAGTTCAAATCCCAGCAACCACATGGTGGCTCACAACCATCCGTAATGAGATCTGATGCCCTCTTCTGGAGTGTCTGAAGACAGCTACAGTGTAATTACATATAATAAATAAATCTTTAAAAAAATATAGTTCAAATACCTGAAGTCATGGCATGTGCTTAGAAGGTTGTGGTAGAAGCTTCTGGAGTTCTTACCCCATGTATTTCACAGGAGTTCATGAACTTAGTTTTGACAGATGTGTTTCCCTTTTGTTTATTACACTTTGGTAACAATTTTAAAGCTTCTTTGGAGTTAGAATTGGGATTTTACCATGGTTTTTGATATGTATTGAAAGTCTGTTATATTATTAGTTACATGAGATTCTTGGTTTTTTTTTTTTTTTAAGCTATCAGTCTTTGTAGCTTTAAATAGCTTGACTTCTGTTGAGCTTGTCAACTGAAGAGCATTTGTCTTCCCTGTCAGTATTGTTAGGCTGGTGTCCTCTTTTATGTTTTCACATTTAGTCTAGAACATTTTCTGTTTCTTCACATATTCTCTCTCTCTCTCTCTCTCTCTCTCTCTCTCCCTCTCTCTTTTGCTTTTTTGGTTTTTTTAGATTTTTTTTTTTTTTTTTTTTTTTTTTCCCGAGACAGGGTTTCTCTGTGTAGCCCTGGCTGTCTTGGAACTGACTCTGTAGACAGGCTGACCTCGAACTCAGAAATCCGCCTGCCTCTGCCTCCCAAGTGCTGGGATTAAAGGCGTGCCCCACCACTGGCCGGCTGAGACTAGTGTTCTTTAAGAAGGCGCAGGAGACACGGGAGGGTTGTTTGGTAGCAGATAAGGACTGCAGTGTGGCTTCTTTGAGCTGAGGAATGGCATCAGTCACTCATGTCAGGAGAAGGCACGAGTTAGACTCTTTCCAGAAGGACTTAACGCCACTAACACCAGGGCTAGGATTTTGGCCTACAAAACTCTGAAAGAGTATTGTTTTGTTGTTATTTTAAATCAGTTTGGGTGGATGAGACGACTCAGCGGTTAAGGGTACTCGCTATCAAGCCCAGTGACCTGAGTTTGATTCCTTGCACTCTCACAACTCTGACAAGTTGTCCTGACCTTCACTCGTGTGCCGTGGCATGCACATGGCTGACTGTACACATACATGTACACACAAATACATAAATGTGAATTACTTCAAGTGTGGTAATTTGTTATTTGCTTCAGGAAATGAACTAAAAATGTTTTGTTATAGTAACAAACTAGAAACAAAATAGGTGTTCATCAAGACTAAGATATTTAAATAAACTATAGCACAGTAAAAAATGCTATATTGGAGTACAGAGATGGAGGGAGGCCTGTATATGTACTGACTGAAAGTCTGCCTGCCGTCTATGTGAAGTGGAAACTTAAGGTTCTTTGGAGAGTCAGTTGTGTTGGATGGTGTTTTGCTGGGGCAAACAGGTGAAGGAATGTTTTCCTGAAGTGCACACAGCTGAAAGACTTAGGCAGACTCGTGAAGGAACGTTTCTCTGAAGCAGACACAGGAGAGAGGTGTTCTGCTAAAGCAAGCGTGGGAAAGGGCACAGGATGCAGGGTTCTTTGCTAACACACACACGGATTGGCCTGCCTTGCTTTGCGTAGTTGAGCTGCTTTTGTCGGGACACCGAGGACTCGGGCTGATTGGGCGCACATGCAGAGGCAAGGCCTGTGCTGAGGGAAGGCATGTGGAGGACACGGGGTGTTTGGAGGGTATAACTAGCACTCCGTGGAGCAATGGAGACAGAGCTTGGCTTGCTGGACAGCTAGCTGTGCAGTGCTGCTGTGTTGTTGCCTTTCTGAGAGGCACAGCTGAGAACTTCTCCCGCTGTTCCTCCGCTGACTCAAGCTGAGGCTGAGGCCTGGCTGTCTCTGCTAGATCGTGTCACTGCTGTGGCTATCCCACCTGAACTGAACTGGACTGCTGGTGTAGCTGAAGTGTTTACTAGTGGATCAAGCAGCTGATGCCTTGCTAATCTGTGAACTGAACTGCTGATTTCCAGACTACACAGACAGGAGTTGCTCAAAAAACCTTTCTAAACAGGTCCACAGACTTTAATGATGTTAGAGGAAGCATTAGGTAGAGCTTTCTGTTCTCTATTGGTTCAGGGCAGTAAATGCTGTAACTCTGAGGCTATCATGACAGTAAATGAATTGGCATTTAGCTTAGTAGAACCTATAAGACAGCAGACCAGGTGGGGTAGTATGGAACATCAGTAACAAGACTGACTGGTGAGAGGATTTGGTGGTTTGAATAGACTTGGTCCAGGGAAGTGGGTTATACTGTTGGGAGGTGTGGCCTTGTAGGCGGAAGAGTGTCACTGTGGGGTGTCTCAGGGACTGTCCTAGCTGCCTCCTAGTTGTAGTCCGCTCCCAGTTGCCTGTGGAACAAGATGTAGAGCTCTCCGCTCCTCCTGCACCCTGCCTGCCGGCCTGCACGCTGCCATGCTTCCTGCTGTGATGACAATGGACAGAACCTCTGAACTTGTAAGCCAGCCCCGATTCAATGTTGTCCTAATAAGAGTTGCCTCGGGCTGGAGAGATGGCTCAGTGGTTAAGAACACTGACTGCTCTTCCGAAGGTCCTGAGTTCAAATCTCAGCAATTACATAGTGGCTCACAACCATCTGTAATGGGGTCCGATGCCCTCTTCTGGTGCGTCTAAGGACAGCTACAGTATATTTAATAAGAGTTACCTTGGTCATGGTCTCTGTTCACAGTAGTATAACCCTAACTAAGACAGGATAAGAAATTCTGATTTCTTTCTATGTAGATATTTTCTTTTCTTTCTTTTTTTTCTTGTTTGGTTTTTTTTTTTTTTTTTTTTTGGATTTTTTTGAGACAAGGTTTCTCTGTGTAGTCCCGGCTGTCCTGGAACTCACTCTGTAGACCAGGCTGGCCTTGAACTCAGAAATCCACCTGCCTCTGCCTCCCAAGTGCTGGGATTAAAGGCGTGCGCCACCAACGCCCGGCCTTTCTTTTTTTTCTTAATTTAATTTTTCTTACTTCATTTTCCATACCACTCACTGCCTCCTCCTGGTTACCCCTCCCACAGTCCTCCCCCATCCCTCCTTCCCCTTCTTCTCTGAGTGGGTGGGACTCTTCTGGGTATCTCCCTACCCTGGCACTTCAAGTCTCTGTGAGGCTAGGTATTTCCTCTCCCTCGGAGGCCAGACAAGACGGCCCAGCTAGAAGAACGTATCCTGTGGACAGGCACTAGCTCTTGGAATATTCTTGTTCCTGTTGTTCAGGACCCACACCGAGACTGAGCTGCGCATCTGCTACATAAGTGCAGGGAGGCCTAGGTCCAGGCTCTTTGGTTGGTGGTTCAGATTCTGAGAGCCCCAAGGGCCCAGGTTAGTTGACTCTGTTGGTCTTCCTGTGGAGTTCCTATCCCCTTTGGTGTACGCAGTCCTTCCTCCTGTTCTTCCATAACAGTCCCCAGGCTCCATCCACTGTTTGGCTGTGGGTGTCTATCTGTCTGAATCAGCTGCTGGGTGGAGCCTCTCAGAGGACAACTTGGTCCTGTCTGTAACCATAACAGAGTATCCTTAATAGAGTTAGGGATTGGTGCTTGCCCATGAGATGGTCTCAAGTTGGGGTGATCATTGGTTGGCCATTCCCTCAGTCTCTTCTCCATCCCCTGTGACTGCATTTCCTTTTTTTTTTCTTTTTTTTTTAAAAGATTTATTTATTTATTATGTGTAATTACACAGTAGCTGTCTCCAGACACCCCAGAAGAGGGAGTTAGATCTCATTACAGATGGTTGTGAGCCACCATGTGGTTTCTAGGAATTGAACTCAGGACCTTCAGAAGAGCAGTCAGTGCTCTAAATCGCTGAGCCATCTCCCCAGCCCCAGACTGCATTTCTTATAGACAGGATAAATTTTGGGTTGAAAGTTTTGTGGGTGGGTTGGTGTCCCTTGCTCCACTGGGGTTCCTGCCTGGCTGTGGGAGGTGGCCTCTTCAGGTTCCATGTCCCCAGTGCTGTGAGTCACAGCTAGAGACTTGGGATAACTGAGGTACCCAGGAATCAGTGGGGTGACACAAGTAGACATTTTGAAATTGCTTCTCTCTGCCCCTCCTTCTGTCTGCCTATCTCTCTCTCCCTACCTCTCTACCCCCCCCAACCCCACTCTGCTGTCGCTGTCTCTTTCTTCACTTTTTTGAGATAATCCCTCACTGTGATCCAGGCTACTAGAAGGTAGTCTCAAGCAGTAGTCTTCCTTCCTCACCTTTCTCGAATTCTCAGCCCCACCTTACCTCGCTTACCACTTAACAAACAAGCAAGCAAACAGCATCCTTTCTCCTGTAGTAAGTGTGGTTTCATGTAGACTAGATTAAGAAGTATAGTATGTGTTTAACAATGACAGCCTCGCTTTGATAAACACGGAGATTTTAAGCCTGTCTTCAGCCTGTCCCCATCCTGTCTGTAGGACTCCAGCCAGCATCGCTAGTGGCTCAGAGCAGTTCTAAGTCTCCAGGCTCTAGAGAAAGTCCTCCATTTCCCAACTCTTTAATCAGTCTCTGTCTTGTGCTAAAGCTTATCTTTGGAATTTAGAAAGTGCACATGGAAACACTGTAGTTATGGTTTGGTTTGGTTTGGTTTGACACATGCATTTGTTTGTTTTGCGGAGCTGTGGACTGAACTGAGGCCCAGAGCATGCTAGGCAAGTGTTCTCCATGCTCTCCATCCCCAACCGAGCTACTCACCTTTCAGTTTTGGGGGGCTCTTTCTTGGCACCTTAAAACAAGGTATTTGGCACAGTGCATCCTTCTAATAAGAAAGCCTTGTATTTTTTGAGACATGTGAAGAATTACTTCTATATTCATAAACGTGAGCATTTTAAAATAAAATTACCACATTGCTAACTGGATTCTGTCTGCTTAGTGCAGAAACCTAACTTTTAACGTGGAAATCAAACAATAACTGATTCAGGTTTTGAATTATACTAGCTCCCTGAGCTCATAGTGACGGTGATATTCTGCCCTAAGCATTACCTTTTGCTATGTGTGCCTACATAAGATTTGGAATGTGTTCACTTCTCATAATGCAGTTATCGCTTAGAAGAGGGATTCTTATGAAAAGCAACTCCCTTTGTTTTTTTTGTTTTTTGTTTTTGTTTTTTGTTTTTTTGTTTTGTTTGGTTTGGTTTGGTTTTTCGAGACAGGGTTTCTCTGTGTAGCCCTGGCTGTCCTGGAACTCACTCTGTAGACCAGGCTGGCCTCGAACTCAGAAATCCACCTGCCTCTGCCTCCCAAGTGCTGGGATTAAAGGCGTGTGCCATCACCGCCTGGCACAACTCCCTTTGTTAAAGTCAGTCTTACTATTGCTAATGCCAAGATGTGCTTGCAGGCAGGAGCCTGGTATGGCTGCCTTCTGAGAGGCTCTGCTAGCACTTAAGACAGATGCAGTTATTCACAGCCCACCATTGGACTGAGCCTGGGCACCCCAATGGAAGAGTTAGGGGTAGGACTGAAGGAGCGGAAGGGGATTGCAACCCATAGGAAGAACAACAGTATCAACCTGACCCATCAGAGCTCCCAGGGACTAAACCACCAAATAGAGTACACATGGAGGGACCCATGGCTCCAGCTGCATATGTAGCAGAGGATGGCCTTATCTGGCATCAGTGAGAGGGGAGGTACTTGGTCCTGTGGAGGCTTGATGCCCCAGAAAAGGGATGCTAGATGGGTGAGGCAGGAGTGGTGAGTGGGTGGGGGAGCACACTCTTAGAGGCAAAGGGGGGGATGGGTGGGAGGTTTGTGGAGGGGAGACTGGGAAGAGGACAACATTTGAAATATAAATAAATAAAATAATAAAAAAATAAAGTCAGTCTTTAACACAAAATCATGATTCCCCTGCCTCAGTTCTGAAGAACTGGGATTATAACTGTGTACTACTACATGTAGCTAAAGTGCTTTTTAAGTTCTCAGTAAACTTTTATATTTTGTAAGCTTGTATGGTGTGTGTGTGTGTGTGTGTGTGTGTGTGTGTGTATGTGTGTATGAACATGCCACAGCACTTGTTTGGAGGTCATAGGACAACTTCATTGGGGCTGGAGAGATGGCTCAGTGGTTAAGAGCACTAACTGCTCTTCCAGAGGTCCTGAGTTCAAATCCCAGCAACCACATGGTGGCTCACAACCATCTGTAATGAGATCCGATGCCATCTTCTGGGGTGTCTGAAGACAGCTACAGTGTACTTAACATATAATAAATAAATCTTTAAAAAAATAAAAAGAAAACAGGACAACTTCATGGAATAGATTCTCTCCTTCCACTTTTTTTTTTTTTTTTTTTTTTTTTGGTTGTTTTTGAGACAGGGTTTCTCTGTGTAGCCCTGGTTGTCCTGGAACTCACTCCCAATGTTGCTTTTTAAGAGTGTACATAAGTCATCTTACCACCTCAATATTGTTTTTTTAAAGACTATCTAAATGTACTGTCTTTTGTTGGTGGTGTTTTGTTTTGTTTTTTTCCCGAGACAGGGTTTCTCTGTGTAGCCCTGGCTGTCCTGGAACTCACTCTGTAGACCAGGCTGGCCTCGAACTCAGAAATCCGCCTGCCTCTGTCTCCCAAGTGCTGGGATTAAAGGCATGCGCCACCACCACCCGGCTAAATGTACTGTCTTATATTGCTTGGCATATAATTGGTCTTTATTTTGAACTTAATAGCAAAACTACAACCTTTAAAGTGAGGTATTACCCAATCAACAGGCAAAGTCAATTTTAGTGTTTATCTTTCAAGCATACATTTCAAACCAACACGTTCTTTGATTATACAACTCCAAATACTTTACCATAAGCATGCATATGCATATTACATAATACAAATTATGCTCAGGGCATCTCCAGCTACTGTTTTTATTTTTCTTATTAGCTTCTATTCTTTTGCTCTGTTATTTTCTTTGTAACGTACACTTGCCTGTTTTTGAAGAGGAGGCTACAAAATCAAAGAGGGAAGAAATAGTTCATTGTGTTCCACATGCTGTGACTGTCTCTCAAGACTGTAAACAGATTTTTATGGTGACACTGCATTCTCCTATATGGAAAAGAAAGGGCGCTTTACTTTAAAGAAGTATTTCTTTAAAAATTGCAGGAAAAGTGTGTATGTCTCTTTGTTTCTTCTTGGTTAAGGGTGCCACCATTCACCAAGGTGTTTTAAGTTAAAATATGATTATCTAGGCTTCATAGTCATAGTTTTCATATAAGCTTGAGATAGGACCCATAATTTCTCTACATCTTGTCAAGTTCTAGCAAGCCTGTCAGTGGGGGGGTGGGGTTAGGGTGGGGGGGGGGGCTGTATGCTAGAAACTTCATCTGTGTGGACGCTAGGGGGCACTCTTGAATAAAGCGTCACCCTCACCTGCTGTATGTTTGCAGTGATAAATTTGGAGAGAATTGCAATTATACTTGAATATGATGAAATGTGTCAGTTTCTAGAATTACAAAGGAATTTTCAGTAGAAAACAAACTTGGCAGGAACTAGAAAAGAATGCCTAATGAACATGCTAAATGCTGTCCTCTTAACACCATTTTCAAAGCATTGGTGCTTAAGTGTATGGCCAACAACCAATCTGATGAATAACCCATCTTCCTCACAAGGTCCCTAGGTTGACAACCAATTCGATGAATAACCCATCTTCCTCACTAGGTCCCTGGGTTTGAAGTTAGTAAACATGCCGTGAGAACTAAGATCTTTCTGTGATGCTGTTGTTTACACTGAAAGCATTTTTAAAATCCAGCTTCACAGTCCACAAGCAGTTCAGAAGAGGGAAGAAATACTGCAGTGTGCTCTCTTATGCTGTGACTGTCTCTGAAGACTGTAGATAGACTTTCACAGTGATACTGATTTCTCTATATGAAAAAGAAGAAAGGACATTTTACTTTGAAGAAGTATTTCTTTAAAATTGCAAACAAAACAATACAAAACTAAAAAAATGGGAGCAGGGGCTCTTTGTTTCTTCTTGGTTTGCTTTTGATAATGTTTAATTGGCCAATTATAAATGGTTGCTGTTTATTAAGCTGTAGTCACTGCTAAATTATAACCTGAACATGCCCTTTATCCTTTATAAGAACCCTGCAACATTCTACTTGCAGGATGTTACTGATCCCGTTAGGAAGTGGACTAAATCTCAGCTGGGAATGCTTGTGATGTGCCTGTGATCTCATCCCTGGAGAGGCAGAGACAGAGAAGCTAGAGCTCAAGGCTTTGGCTGTACAACAGTCTGATGGCCAACCCGAGCTACGTGAGACTGTCAGAGAGAGAGATAGGTAGAGAGATATATGTATGTATGTATGTATGTATGTATGTAGATAGGTAGGTAGGTAGGTAGATATATGTATGTATGTAGGTAGGTAGGTAGATAGAGACACCAACTCCGACAAGTTGTTAATTGCATGTAGAACACAAGTACTAGGAAGAAAAGGCTCATGCATTTGGCAATCTTGGCTACTTGGCTAAGGTCTCCTAATGATACAGTATTTTTGAGCATCAGTTTCTTGTCTACTTTGCCTCTAAGGAAGTGATATTTTACTCAGAAGCATTTTCTTTGCAGTCAGACTGTAGGTAAAACACCTTACTTAGTTGTCCTAAGTAATCGGGGGAAGGATTGCAGCAGTGAGTTTGGGCTATACTGCTTTGGCTCTCAGGGGTTTCACCTGTCCTCGCCCAGGAGCTATCTGGATTTGAGGGTGGAAGACACACATATGCCAGTTAATTTTTTTAAAGATTTATTTATTTTATGTATATGAGTACACCATTGCTCTCTTCAGACACACCAGAAGAGGGCATCAGATCCCATTACATATGGTTATGAGCTGCCATGTGGTTGCTGGGAATTGAACTCAGGACCTTTGGAAGAGCAGTTGGTACTCTTAACTGCTGAGCATCTCTCCAGCCCGCCAATTAATTTTAAAGTGCTTTAGCTACCCCAAAGTACTGGGCACTCCTAAACCTTTCCCTGCTACCCCAGGTCAATCAGGGAAGTGGCCAGTGGCCACCCACCTGGATTTTCCCATGGCTAATTCTCCATTCCTCTCTCCTGTATCCTAACCTGTGGAAATCTGAGGCTCCTGCCCCTTCTCCCTCTGCCCAGCCATTGGCCACTGTCACATTCAGATTCCCAAATAAATCAAAGCATTAGAACCAATCCCTAACCAAGAACTTACTAAGGGGGGGGTTATACTCAAAATATGCATAGAGCTTTTATTTTCAAGCTGAAGTAGAAATGGGATCAGACTTTTATAGTGAAGTATCAATGAGTTGGTAACATGGAATGAGATCTTTATCAGGGGGAAGAAAAGAGGAAGCTGATGTTTAGGTTGGATCATATAGGAAATATACTTTAGCCATTGCTTACCACCTTGAAAGTGATTAGAACAAAGTCATGCTGAAGGGTAAAGGTATCTGGTGGAGGCTGTGTGACTGTGCACCACAGATTCTTGCTTATTCTTTGTCTATCAGACACTGGGTTACTGCTGGTGGACTTTGTAGATGACAGTTAAGGTTAAATTAATCTCCTGATGTTAAAATGCAGCATATTCATAGGGGTCTCTCCCATATGCATATACACATATGTACACACAGTACAATCACAGGAGCAGCAGGTCAGTCAGAATGGGAAAGTTAGGATTTGGTCTTCCACCCATCATGACAGATGAAAGTTCATGGCATCAAAGTCCATTTTTAAACCATCTTGAGTTTTTATTAGCTGTCATTTTTGGTATGCTAATACATTCTTACCTTTTATATCTATCATAATGGTTTTCTAACAGACATTAAACCCATAATTATAGATGAGTTTTTGAGTTCACAACTTATGATATATTTATATAATATACATATATACATATGTATGTGTGTGTGTGTGTGTGTATATATCCAGAAAAAGGGAAACTTACAAATAGAAAAAAAAAGATATACTTTTGAGTAGAAACCAAGTATGAACTTAAGTGTCCTATATAAGTTAAAGTCAGGCACCCAGAACATAGGTTTAAGACTGAAACATGAATATACATTTTCTTCAGGGTTATGATAGAACAAGACACCTTTAGTTTACTCATGTATCAAGAAGCAGTGAGTCAAGGTGGGAGACACTGGATGGGACATGCAGATTCTAGAGCCTGTTGTATGAGCTGTTCTCTCTGACATGTCGCTTAACCTCTGGGCTTGTTTCCTGAGGAGCCTTCAACATTCTCTCACATAGGAAAGGAGACAACAAACCTTAACATGCAAGAGGACTTGTTGTGAAATCAGGAGGACCTGAGTTCAGCCCCCAGCACCCACAGAAAAGCCAGGCATGGCTGTGCATGTCTGTAACCCCAGCCATTGGACGGTGGACTGGCTCGCCAGCCTCGCTGGAGCAATGAGCTTTGGGTTCAGTGAGACCCCATCTTGAAATAAAAGATGGGAGCAGTAGAGGAAGACTCCTGGCGTCCTCTTCTGGCCTCTGTGTGCACACAGCCATGTACACCTTTACTCACCTGCATGCACCGTATGTATATGCAGAGAAAGCAGAGCTTTGGTACCAAAATACCTTTACTGAACAACTGTATAGTTAAACTGCCTGCATTCTATTCAGAGATGGTGTATTTTAAATAAGCAAATACTTTGTTTTCTAGGGTCAAATCTGAGTCGCTGTGGTTTCCGAGGCTCTTCATACCTGGGTATTCCGTTCAATCCATCAAAGGTTAGTTCTCTGTAGGTCGGAGGGGTGGAAAGGGTAGAAGGAAATTTAGGGAGAGAGCAGGTGAAAGGTTTAGAAAGATCTAGACTTCTAGGCTTAATATGCGAAATATTTGTGATTTCTTGGAGAAACAAAATATAATACTCAGGTACTTTCTGTGCAGTCAGTGAACTTGCCTGTGTTGCAGGATTTAAGTTGGGCTCTTGTTTCTCAGGAGAGAGAGAGAGAGAGAGAGAGAGAGAGAGAGAGAGAGAGAGAGAGAGAGAAAGAAAGAGAGAGAGAACACTGCTCTCCAGGAAGTGACTGTTACAGCAGGAGGCTTAGTGTCCTCAGCATTGTGGACAGAGGCTTTGAACCAGCTGGTGCCAGTATCCAGAGAAGACCCGATGAGGCAAAGCTTTTTTCTTCAGAGAAGCAGACCCAGAACAAGTGCTGTAGGCTCTACTTGTGCCCAGAATCACCAAGATTCTTTATAAGACAACATAGAGAAAAGTGTGATCCTTCCTTCCTTTCACTAGGATGGTGTGGCACTCGGGCCCTCCAGCATACCAGGATCCGCTACTGAGCCATATCCCCACCCTTTTTCTTCCTTTTAAAAAAGATCTCACGGGAGCCTGCTATAGGAAACTCTATAATGAGGTTAGGGTTGGCCTGGATTCTATAATTGCTTCTATGTCAGCCTGGGCTACAAGTAAAAATATGCCTCAGAAACAGAAGAGGCTTTTTTTCTTGATGAATTAGTCTAACTTATAGGATGGTTATCAGTCATGGGATTACTCTATTTCAAGAATTGTGTACACTTGGAAACTGGATGAGAAACTCCCAGGCTTTCGTACTCTGAAGATTTGAGAAGTGACAGTGGTTGTAGTGACAACAAGATTTGAATGAGACTGTTTTGGTTTTATTCCTCTCACTTAAACTGTAGACAAGCTTGTCCAAATCAGGGTCGGATGGCATCAGCAAGATGTCTTCAGTTAAGTGCCTTGGCAGCAGGCAATGTGGCAGCAAAGGAGTCATAAAATGTGTTTCTTCCTTTTTGTTTTTCATACATGATTTTCGAACTTAAGCCAACCCTGAGTGAAGGGAGGCTTTCGAGTAGTCCCAACAGCAGGGTTATCTGCTGACATAGGGATTGGTGCCTGTCGTGTAGCACAAGGCCATGTGCAGATGCAAGCTGTACTTATAGGTGTAAAACAGTGATTTAATTACACCTTCCCAAGATAACCTCTACCTCCAAGGCATTTCATATCATGGTTTTTTCTTTTTTTGTTTGTTTGGTTTTTTTTTTTTTTTGTTTTTGTTTTGTTTTGTTTTGTTTTTTCGAGACAGGGTTTCTCTGTGTAGTCCTGGCTGTCCTGGAACTCACTCTGTAGACCAGGCTGGCCTCGAACCCAGAAATCCGCCTGCCTCTGCCTCCCAAGTGCTGGGATTACAGGCGTGTGCCACCACGCCCGGCCATATCATGGTTTTTAAAATGTATTTGAAAGGGTCTTGCAGTATTGCCGAAGCTGACCCTAAAATCCCGGGTTCAAGCTTCGCATGTAGCCAGCCCTGTAGGTGTGTGCCATTGTCCCTGAATCCCTGCATGCTTTAGAAATTCCAAGAACTAGAAGGTCCCCTAAGAATTAAATGTTTGCCCCTAGTTCATATGCTCTCGTGACACCCAATTTTAACCCTCAATGTGCCCTCTGAGGGGTCACATCTCACTGTGTGGCCTTCATCTGTGTCTATGTGGTAAGAGGAGCTGGAAACGCAGATGCAATCACATAGGCCTACAAAAGCTCTTGTAGAGCTTGGGAGTGTAGGTCTGTGGGATAGAAAAACCCCAGGAAATGAAAAGAGATTTTCCAGTACCATCTATAAATAAAATCGTGCCATCAATTTTTATTTTCCCCTTCAGAAACCACCAGACTGCCTGTGTGCCATTGCCCTCCTAATATATGAATAGTTTAGCCGGGGCACAGACCCTGCAGATCCATCCATTTACCCTTTCATTTAGTTTGCATCACAAATCCTATATTCTCTGTTAAACTGTGTAATACCTTTAGTGTCCAGGGATTTTCTTTTTCTGCTTCACTTTGACTCTTTTCTCCCTATGATACCTTGTCCCTATCTGTACCTTCCCAAGCTCTTGATCTACTGCAGCAGAGTCCCTGTTTAAATCTGTGTAGAACTGTATCTTCTTCAAAGAACTGTATTTGAATAATCAACTCTAGATTCTCTCAGTAGAACCACGCAGATTTCTCTTCAGCTCGGAAAGGTCAAGGTTCACATTCAATTCATGTTTGGATTTCCTACCATTCTTTTAAAATAGCAGGTGTTTGGTTTGAATGCTGAAAAATGAGACATGCCCTGGGCATTCCAAGAAGCCCATTATACACGTGAAAAAGAATAGTCAGGAGGATTAGAGCTTGGGTTCTGAGGAAGGACTCCAAGTGCCGTACGATGAGAACTGGTTTGGTGTTAGTGAGACTGTACAAAGAGTTGCATGTGGGGTGGGTCAGTGGGTGGGTTCAGAATTGTGTGTGGGGTGGATCAGTGGTTTGGTGTCAGTGAGACTGTATAAAGAATTTTATGTGGGGTGGGTCAGTGGGTGGGTCAGAGTTAAAGGGATTGAATTTCTTGCAGATTTGTTCTGAAAAAGCACAGGTCACTATACAAGAAAATTATGGGATCAAATTTCTAACTCTTTGTAATACACAGACATTATTGGCTAGATTCCGCATATGAGATTTAGATGGAGTTTATTTCTGACCTTTCTTAATATTATACAGATGAATAATATATAAAATTAACTATTTACATTTCCTTTTTATATTTGAATGCTAATGTTTATTAGAGATTGAAATGATTAAATTTCATGATAGAATGATAAGGTTATATGGTGACTATTACTGTGCTATTTAATTTAGGTCTGTACCATATAGAGTACATTGTCTTTGTTTCTTGGACAGTGCAGGCATTAGACTCTCAGCCTCAGCACACTTTAGGCATGCGCTCTACCACTCAGCCCAAATGTTACTTCTTACAATTTTTTGGTTGAAAATAGTGAGTTTCTAACTTTATAAGACATAACTTTTATAAATTGGGTTGAACTAAGTAGAAAGTTTTAGATAAGTTTATTCAAATGTCATAACTACTTTCATAAAGTTCGAGGATCATATTTTGAAAGTTATATAACGTGTTAGGAGACATTAAGACATCTAAAAATTAAGGCATGTTTTCCTCAGTTGGATATCTATACAAATTAGTATAAGCAACATTAACTAAAACCTCATGCTGAACGTTATTTGTAAAAGAAAATTTAAAATTTCAATTAATTTTAAATTCTAAATTCATAATATTCGTTTTGAATTTAGAATCCAGGAACAGCTCACCCTTATGACAGCGGACACATAGCGATGACCTACACGGGCCTTTCCTGTTTGATTATTCTTGGAGATGACTTAAGCCGGGTTGATAAAGAAGCATGCTTAGCCGGCTTGAGAGCACTTCAGCTGGAAGACGGGAGGTATGAACTACTCATTGTTGTTTTCCTGTGTAAGTAAAAACTATTTGGAAATCAAAAATACCGGATATAGTCATATAGTAAATTGTTAGGACGCGGGACTAGAAATATAATTAAAGAGTTAGTACTTCATTAATGTGTCGAAGGCCCTGGATTAGACCCCCACTCACACAGTGGAAACGAACCACATAATGTTTGCATATGTAGTGACGTGCTTGATGAAAAAGTATCTCATTTTACATGAACAAAAATAAAGCTAACTTTCTAGTAGAACTTCTTTTTCCCTTTTAACATTTTATCTTTTAGATGAAACAAATAGTTTGAAATAAGTTATTTAATTTGAGTGTTGGTTCCTTAAAAGTACTGATGGGAGGGAAAGGACTGCACATTAAATATTACATTCAAAGTTAGGTAGTCTGCTCTCTGGTCCACTGGGGCACGTGGTTAAACGACAGAGAAGCTAGTGCCCACTGATACCTGATACCTTAGTGCGCGAAGATTCTTCCAAGAATAACAGAGTTCTAAGCTGTTAGTGCGATGAAGTTGTGATCTCCAGGACAAAGGTTTTGTGGACCGGTCCACTGCTGTGTCACAGCCTTGCGCTGTGCACTGTGACCCTTTTTTTCTTGTCTGTATTTTCAGGACACTGCTTTTGATGAGGGAAAGTTACTGTAGACATAATAAATGGTTATTTGGGAATCCAGTGTTGCCCCAGATTTCTGCCAGAAAGAGGAATGGAACATAGACCATTACGTCTTGAAAACTGTAATGAAACACAATATAGTAGATCAATTAATACACATACATTCTCTATGCATGTGTATTCTCTGTGTTCTCTATCTACACTTAGAAGAAATTTCACATAATAAAACATGGGCTTAGGAGTTTCTTACTACTGGATAGTATGTGTGCGGTTTTATTTGCCTTTTTTCCTGCAGCTAATTGGTAGCTGTTGTAGCACAACTTTCCTTCTTGGGAGTAAACAACTTACAGTTGCTGCATAGTAACATATACGCAGTGACAACTTGTGAGTGTGAGTACCACCCAGGTGACTGAGGAGATGCTTCTGTGAGTGAGATGTGATGCAGAGGGCGTGTTCCTGGCTGGAGGAACAGAGCTTAACGCGGCCTTCGTCCTTATCGCCCGCAGCTTCTGTGCTGTTCCCGAAGGCAGCGAGAATGACATGAGGTTTGTGTACTGCGCTTCCTGCATTTGCTATATGCTCAACAACTGGTCGGGCATGGATGTGAAGAAAGCCATCAGCTACATCAGAAGGAGTATGGTGAGTTATGCTGATCAAACGGGACCAGTTTAGGCTCTTATTCCTGGTATTGAGGGCTGCGGTAGAGTGTATGTCTCATCTCTTCATCAAAATTTGAAGATAAGAGCAGTAAGATTAGGTTTTTTGGTAGATTTGTCTCAAAGCATCATAGAGAAATGGTCTCAGATATTGATATCTTGATCATTAAAATGTAGTACATACTTGTATTTTCTAGTCTAATTTTGAAGACGATAACTAGAAATGTTCTTCTCACACAGTACAGTTTATTCTAGTAGTGGGGCGGAGAGCTTAGCTCCTGTATAAACTAGAGGCAGAAAAGCTACTCTCCAGGCTTTGACTACCCAGCTATGAGAGTTCGTTGACATTTTGAAGCCTATTAAAGCTATGACTTTAACCTGTAGCACATCTGTTAGTTTCTCTCTGTGGAATGCCTGAGCTCATAAAGGAGTAGGGTTGGTTTAACTATGCGTCAGATGTTTCCTTCTGTAACCTGGACCATCCTCCTGCCTCTGCCTTCTGAGAGCCTTATGCATCAGATTTTATCACCTGCACAAAACCAAGAGTTTAAAAGCTTGTGATTGCAGAAAGAAGAGACCCCAAAGAGTTTTAAGGGGGAAAGGGTCATAAACTGAACTCATTTCTATAATCTGAGCTGTCAGGAGCTTGAGGCAGGAGAACGGTTGGGAATTTGGGGGCGGGGAGAAATGGGAGTCAGAGTATAGAAGGAAGGAAGGGAGGAGGAAAGGAACATGGTGAGAGGTCGGATGATAGATGCTAATTTATCCTGGGTGTGTGCTTGCATGGTTCAGGTGGTATGTGCTAGTTTTCTTTTTAAAGCCAGTGTTTTTTCCTTTTTTGAGATTATTAAGTATTTCATGATAAAATATGCGGAGAATCAGTAGCCCGTGTCTTATAACCTTTTATTTATTTTATGTAGTATGAACTAATGGGTTTCTAGCCCCAGTATTTACCCTACAATAATATAAGTGGAAATTCTGTTAGAGAAAGTCTTCTCTCTGCCTTCATTTCTTTATTTACATATATATCACTGTAGACTCACTGTAGAATATAGCTCTGCATTATATTGTCGTTAGCTTTCATTGTCTACTTGACAAAGCCTAGAGTCATCTGACCAAGGAGTCTCAAGTGAGGGATTGCTCAGATCAGACTGGCCTGTAGGGATGTCTGTGGGAGACAGTCTTAATGGTTGACTGAATTGATGTAGGAGGACCCAGGCCAATGTGGGCAGTCCCACACAAAACCAGAAGCAGAGCCTCTGAGCCAGCAAGCAGCATTCCTCCATGGTTTCTGCTTCAAGTTTCTGCTTGAGTTCCTGGCCTGACTTCCCTCAGTGATGGACCATACACTGAAATAAACCCTTTCCTCCCCTAAATTGCTTTTGGTGAAGTGTTTTTATCATAGTGCAATTAGAACATACTATATTTTGATACTTAGGTTGTCGCAGATTTAGTCAGTGAGAGTGCTGGGTCAGTACCTTTTGATGTGTTACCGTCATTCTTTGAAGGCTTTCTGGTGTAAAAGTTTCAGCTCTTCAACTGTAGTACCTGAGTTTCAACTTTTGCTTTTCTTAACCTTGGGCCTGCATTCATGCATTTCTTGAACTAGCCATGGAATGTATTGAAAGAACTTGTTATAAACAAGGATCTGGGCTCTATGTATGCTTATTAAACATTTGATATCATTGTTTCTGGGCCTTTTCTCATCAAACAGAGCTAAGAAAATTATATGTATGTATACAGAGACTATCCCCTCATACATACATATGCAAACAGTCTGTGCTTCTGTGTGTCTTTATTAGCCAATATATTAAGAACCATGAGTCAATATATATGAGCTCAAGTTTCAATTTACTATGCAGGATCTATTTATTTTTCCTCTCGATAAATAATTTATTCCAGCTTCAGTTAGATTTATTTCTGTTGGAATTCCTCTTGTAATTCATTCCATTTAGATTCCTCATCCCCCCAAAGTCATTGATATCTGTCTGTCTGTCTGTCTGTCTATCTAATCTATCATATTATTTACTTAATATGTATAACTTAACCTTTCTGGATGTCAGAACTGTTAAAGAAACAGCCCAGAGGAGTATAACTTCTCATTCCCTTTACTACCTCCCTTTGTAACCCCTAAAGCTACCTCTTGTTCTCTTCACTCTACAGGTAACGTTCTCACTTAGCTTTCCTATATTTGAGTTTGATAAGAAGATCTATGTGCCTTTAATTTCTTCTTTTAAAATCTGTATTATACCTATATGTATATCAAATGGGAGTCAGTCATAGAGTGGCTTATATAGGCTGGCTGGTCAAGCAGTGGGTGTCTCCTGATGGAAAGGCCATAAATCTGGTTGGTTGAGTCCATGAGGCTAGATGTCTGAACCATCATCAGTTTACTTTGGAGTCCCAAAGGAAGTAGGTTTTGGTACCAGGGAAACAATGCCTCAGCAACAGGATAAACTTGCCAGTGAGAGTGAGGGCAAGCAGGCAGTGCTGGGCCTGCCCTGGGGAACAGTGCTTGGAGGGACACAGTGTTAGATGAAGGCTAAAGATCCCTGGTCTTCTCATCTCACTGTTCGTGCTTTGATGAGCACTGGGTTCTTTCTCTGGAACTCTATATATTTGTGCCGTAATAAGCACTATTTTCTTCTTCTCTCTCTCTCTCTCTCTCTCTCTCTCTCTCTCTCTCTCTCTCTCTCTCTCTCTCTCTCTGTGTGTCTCTACACACACACACACACACACACACACACACACACACATTCTGGTTGGGCCTGACCACCTGTCTCATCAACTCCACAAATGTTCATGCACACTTAGATATATACACATGTACCTGCACATGTATGTACAGACAGACATATACATATGTAACATTTAGTGGATGGGGCAGAACCCTCTAAGGTACCCCTCATTTCTTTTCTCTGGCCTTCTTATAACTTTTTAGACAAAAGTTCTTTAGAAAATTATCCATAGATGAACTGCTACATAAAAGGGGAGTTACAGAAGCATGTTGATATTAAGTTCAAAGCAGTGTTTCATTCTATAAGCTCATTATAGTTCAAAGCAACAGTTTCACATGGCCTCCCTTTATTATCATAGTCATACCTGTGGCTTCATCCTTGGACATGACCTAGAGTGAATGGTTTTCCTTGGTAGTAAATCTGTTCCAAGCCTGCTTTCATTTCATTAGCTTATGACACATGAAGGTTTACAGAGCCCTATTTGCAGCTTTCCAGACTGCTGAAAATTACTTGTATAAATTTAGGAATTCTAAAAAATGATTATCAGGAATTATGAAATCATCAATATGTCTAAATAACATTACTACATGATAGTACATCTTCACTGATCTGCAGAAAATCTGCCCAATAGGGTGAACTAATAATGCCCAGGAACCATTAGGCTGTGATAGTGACAGGACAGGCGTGTCAGTAGCCGTAAGCAGTTCCCAGATAAAGTCTCTGCAGGCTCTGCAGCTCAGTTACCCGTCACAGCCATGCAAGGCTGGGCCACGCCCAGAACACTTACTCACCTGCCTTCAGCCTTTCCCAGTTGGCTCCTGACAAGGCAAAAAGCAAACAACATTTCCTTCTTCCACACTCTTGTATGTGTGCTGCCACCTGAAGTGGCCCAGATTTAGGGTTAGTCTTTTGATCTCAGACGAGCCAGCTTTAGGATGGGTCTCCCCACCTCGAATAATTCAATCAGGAAAAGTCACTCACAGGTATGCTTAGCTGTGTGAGTTTTTAGGTAATTATACAGATGGTTAATTATAGATCAGTCAGGTTGACAACCAAGATTAGCCTAGCCATCACGCACAATCATTTCTCTTTATGTAATACTTAACTTCTAAATGAAAAGCATAACTAGGTATAATTATGCCTAACAAAACTATCCCACATAGAACTGCAAACATATCATATATTTAATCATGTCATAACATACTGCACATACCTTTTCTAGTAAAGTACCTTTTCCCCATCGAATGACATACTTTGAAAAAATCACAGTTTTCTCATTCTTTTTCTTACATTTTTCTTTTTTTTCTTTTCTTTTTTTTTTTTTTTTTTCGAGACAGGGTTTCTCTGTGTAGTCCTGGATGTCCTGGAGCTCACTCTGAAGACCAGGTTGGCCTCGAACTCAGAAATCCGCCTGCCTCTGCCTCCCAAGTGCTGGGATTAAAGGCGTGCGCCCCCAACGCCCGGCTCTCTTACATTTTTCTTATAATTTACATTACATAACTGTGTGGCTCTTCTAAAAATCTTCATTTACAACTACTCTGTATAGAGAATATCTTTTTTTTTTTTTAACTTACAAACAGCACTATTATTGATAACCTGCATATCTTTTTTTTTTTTTTTTTTTTTTTTTTTTTGGTTTTTCGAGACAGGGTTTCTCTGTATAGCCCTGGCTGTCCTGGAACTCACTCTGTAGACCAGGCTGGCCTCGAACTCAGAAATCCGCCTGCCTCTGCCTCCCAAGTGCTGGGATTAAAGGCGTGCGCCACCACGCCCGGCTGCATATCTTTTTATATATTACAGTTACATCTTTAGGTATATTGCTTGGTCAAAAACTAAGTACATATGTAATTTTATTAACTATATTTTGTTTTCTTCCCTCCAAAAGATGGACCTAGTGGACCAGGCTGTGAATAGTACTCTTGTTATTGCCCAGTCCACTGTTCTCACAGTGTTTTCAGTAAGCCTGTTTCTTCCTTAGGGGAAGTGAAAAACACTTGATAAAAAAATAAGCCAAATTCTATTCCATCCTCCATAGGAAAGTGCATTTTTCAACATAGCCTTTCCAATAGAATGTTAAACACCTTTAAAAATCCCTTGTCTTGTCTTGTCTCGTCTTGAATTCTCTTCTCCTTCCTTCCTTCCTTCCTTCCTTCCTTCCTTCCTTCCTTCCTTCCTTCCTTGTCTCCTTCCTTCTTATTTAACCTGCTATAATCCACCTGCCTACCTCTACTGTTGAAACATAGGTCTTTTTGCCTATTAGGTAAGCACTCCCACCATGAACTACATTACCAGCCCTGGTTTTTTGGCTTTCTTTCTGTATTTCAATTATATGTATGTATGTATGTATGTATGTATATATACATATATATATATTTCTTACTGTTTGGATTTTGGAAGATGCATGAGGACCCTGAAATTTAGTAGGCTCTCATCCTTAGTAAAACCAGCATCTCAGAATAGATTTAGTTTATGACTGGAGTTGCATAGGTATGAAATCCTTGCATCTTCATTCACCATCTATTCACTTGGAGGAGTGTGATGAATAAGGGTTGGAAATTGTTGTGAACAGAACCATGAATGCAGGGGTGCCCTGGACATATCTCAGATGTGTCTCTCCTGAAAATACTTAATGGTTTGGCCTGCTAGCTATGAGAAGAATGGAGACTGCAAAATTCCCACTACTACTTCTCTGGAGAGGGTTCTTATTTTAGAGTATATAAAAGAGATCAAAAGAGTTAACTCACTGTCCACTGATCTACTATGATAATTAGTATTTCTCCATTAAACTAAACTTTTTCTTTTTCAGTCCTATGACAATGGGCTGGCACAGGGAGCAGGCCTTGAGTCTCATGGTAAGTCCTCTTAAGTGATTGTATAGTTCTAAGAGAGCATGCAGCACCGTCAGCCTTTCTCAACTCTTGCTATAGCATGACTCTGTTGCCTTCCTGCATCTTTTTTTTTTTTTTACAGCGAGGTACTTAGCTGTAAACCTCTTAGGTCACTAATCATTAAGAGATTATTCAGACCAGAAAGATTTCTAGTAATCTATTAAAATGTTAGCTCCATGAAAATATGTTGGTATTGTTTTTTAGGCTGTTACTAGGAAAAACCAGGTTATTCATTTTGGCATAACACTTGAAAGACTAAACCAAAGAAATATACAGAACATGAACATTTTTAATTATCTTCCATACCATCCTTAGTGATAATCACATACTTCTGTTGAAACCAGTCTATACTCTCACATTTCTCTCACTTAAGGCAGGACTAGAATTGGGTGAGGGTAGCCATTAAGCTTGCCAGCACGTCTCTCAAATCCAGATCTGCATTCAGAACCGGTCAAGCTTCCGTTCTGCGTTTCTAAGAAGTTAGGCCAGGTGCTGGAGAACCTCGAGGGTTCTCATCCCTGGCTGCTTCGTGCTGTGCTCCCGTCCCGCCGCCATTCCTCTGCTTGTAGGGTTGGAGAAGGGCTTTGGCCTGTCCCTGCTAACCCTGTGACTGTGCTTCCTGAGTCTCCCTAAGAGTCCCCTCATCAGCAGAACAGATGTTTTGTCCTCCTGAATAGAAGAATGGTTTGACTTTTTCTCTGGCTCCCTGTTACAGTATGACACCATGGTTTCAGTATATGCTTGAGTTCCACAGATGGGTGTAAGTGTAGCTGGTGACAGACAGCAAACAGATCCACTTCCAAACAAGGTACATACGTGCCAAGGACATTTGGCACTGAGTTTGCACAAAGAAAGGTCTTATTTCATGACTGGTCAGCATGGAGGTCAGGGGCTCTGAACTCGGCTGCCTTCCCAGTGAGTCAGTCCTGGGAATTTATAGGCAGAGAGAGGGGGGAGGCTGTTTATTCATTGGATGACAGGAAGGGCACTTTCCCAAAACCTTTTTAGACATACATGGCTCATCACACCTCTTTATAGGCCACACATGCTTCTTTGGAGTGGACTGTATTCTTGGTTGGGGATTTCGTGTTTGAAACTTTACGTCAAATGCCAGAGACTGGTGGCTGGCTTCTACACATTTCTATTCTTGAAAAGTGAATTTGAAGCTATCATTGGGTGAATTTCAGAGACTTATGCTGTGAAATAATAAACAATTATTTGAGCAATTTCCATCCATGTATACCCAAATGCTAACTGGTCTCAGGAGCTCATGTTACGGAGGGATGTGGTTACATGAAGAGGAAATGTGACTGCTCCAAGAATGTCTAGAAGGGTGGGCTCTCGTGCTTGCTGCTGCGGCACTCTGGGGAGACACCTCACTGGCGCAGGAGAAATTGGAATGTTACTTTCTGGGATATGAAGGGCTGTCCAGACATGACACTTACTCTCTGAAGCATCCTGTAAAGAAGAATCTTCCTGGATCCTTCAGGTCTTCCTTTGGAATTGATTTAACCTGAGTAACCATCAGTATCATCAGTGATGAACTGTAGTTCATGTGCAGAAGTTTGACATCTTCTGATTATCTGTTAACTGTGGCGTTGACACTAACCACACATTTATATAGCCCATTCTGTAATTCCTGTTCTTATTTTATTTTTCTTTCTACAATCTGCATTTTCTAAGTGACTGTATTTACACATGTTTACTGTTTGTCTCTTTCCACTTAATTATATCCCCACAGGAACTTGGTCTGTTTTATCTGGTGGTTTATTTATAACACATTTGGTATATAGCTGAACAGATCATCTTTATCAGTTAACCCTATGATCACCCAAATCTGAACAGTGTCATCCCCCTTATATGCTGAGCATGTCTCATTTTAGCATCTCAGAATGCATACTTTAAATTTTTTAATGTGTCTGTGTATCCCTTTCTACTGTGTGTGTGTTCTTGGGTATAAGCATAGGCACATGAATGGCACATAACATATGGAGATGTGAGGACAGCCTCAGGTGTGGGCTCTCCACCTTGTTTGAGAAAAGTCTCTCATTTGCAGGACAAACTAGACTAGCTGACATGCTGGAATTACAGACCTGTGTGGCCATGTCCAGCCTTCTGCAGATTTCAGAGAGCTGAACTCAGGCCCCTACATTTGTCCTGCAGGTGCTTTATCCTCTGAGCTGCCATCTTCCCAATCTTGTTTAATTTTCTTGAGGTGAGGGCTTGTTGCTGTGTAGCCCAGGCAGACCTCAGGCATTCCTGCTTCTGCCATTGTAGTGCTGAGATTACTGGCATTCCACTGCCACACTCAACCTGCTGACAAGACCACAGTGGGAAGGCGGCTGAGCGGTGAAGCGCCTGCCATGTCAGCATGGTGACGGATGGCCCGAGTTCAGATTTCCCTCCGAAGCTGGGCACGCAGTCATGTGCCTGGAACCCCAACACTGGAACCTAGTGATGTGCCTTGTCTCCAAAAATAGCATCGAGACGGTGTGGTGGTGAATATCCAGGCACTTGGCAGGCAGGTCTCTGTGAGTTTGAGGCCAGCTTGGTCTACAGAGGGAGTTCTAGGACAGCCAGGGCTACACAGAGAAATCTTTCCTCAACAAACTATGTATTTACATGTGTATGTGTATGTATGTATGTATGTATGTATGTATGTAAATGTGTGTGTATGTGTATGTTGTGTATGTATGTATGTATGTATGTGATACACATTCATTGAGATCACTAAGGAAGACACCTGACATCAACCTATGACATACATATGTGCATGTGCACCCACATACATATATGCACATACTACATGAATAGCACATACCACACATACATAGACACCATGGTCTTCTTCATTTCCAAACCTGTTAGCACTGTGAGAAAGATTGAACAACTTACTATCAAATCTACTGGGTTTTCAGAGTAGCCAGCACTTCAGGAATTTGAATGTTTATTGTCTCAAGGGTTTTTTGGTTGGGTTTTTGTTGTTGTTGTTGTTGTTGTTGTTTGTTTTTAGTTTTTAGTTATCCAGTTAAACTAATTGTCCCCCACATGTCACCAATTTGTAATCTCAGATTGCCTATTAAGATGAAAGTTATTGTGTAATTTAGTTACTGCTTTGTGCTAGCTACCATTTGATAACTTACATATAGTCTCACTTATTTGGAATACGAGCCTGCTGAGGAAAGTCATCTTTCAAGTGATAGAGTCAATCAGAAAGGCCAGAGCCCTGTGAGAGTCCGAAGGGAAAAGACTTGTTCCAGTGACATGCCTGTACCTACTTATACTAGTTGATTGAAACTACTAGGGAGGAAGGGTTTGCCTCACAGTTAAAGGCACAGTCACCATGGAGAAAGAAGATTGAGGCATCTTGTCTCATCACACACATCTGCAGGTAGGAAGCAGAGAGATGAATGCTACTGTAATGATGCCTTTCCACCTAGGGCGGGTCTGCCCACCTCCGCTAACCTAAGGTAGAAACTTCACAGGAAATGCCAATCCGGTCAAGTCGACAATCAGGGTTAGCCAGTATAGTGCTGAGGAATAAGCAGTCTCAACCGTTACAGCGGCTGAGCTGGGGCAGCACCGCCTGCTAGTGCTCAGGCCCGCCGCCCTCCAGCCGCCTCACTGAGCTGTGGGCGATCGATCGCCAGCATGCCCAGTGCTCCTCTCCTTGTTTTCCTTTTGTGTGAGCTTTGCCTTTCCTTTCATTGTCCCGGTGTCACTTGTTAGGTGAGCTTGGTCACTTGTCCCCATCCAGCCCTGAGCAAGCTCTGATTTCTGTAACACTGACTCACGCTGCTTTCTTTGCCACTGCTGATCTACCAGGCTGTAAGCGCGTGTTTGCATCTTACGACATTGATATGTGTGCAATTGATTGGGAAGTTGAGTTCTAACTGTTTGGGCTTAATGGTATTCTTGCTTTTTCATGTGCTTTTATTCCTAACTCCCCCGTCTAAACATGTAATATATTGGTTTGGTGATGTTCTTTTCTCCTGTTTTTTTTTTTTTTATTTTTTTTTTTATTTTTTTTTCCTGAGTCAGGGTTTCTCTGTATAGCCTTGGCTGTCCTGGAACTCACTCTGTAGACCAGGCTGGCCTTGAACTCAGAAATCCGCCTGCCTCTGCCTCCCAGAGTACTGGGATTACAGGCGTGTGCCACCACCGCCCGGTTTTTCTCCTTTTTCTAAGCCAGTTGTTTTGTTTCTATTTGTTGCATGGTCAGTATATGTAGACAGAGAGACCACCCAGGCAGATGGAGGCCTCCTGGGCCGTGATCGCCAAGTGGGCCGCTCACTTTATCTCACTACCTCACCAGGAGCAGAGCCCCTTTTGGGGTACAGTCTGAATATGTTGTGTAAGAACTGGGCCATCTCAGTTTGTGATGAATACAATTATTTTTGTCTCTCAAGATTCATAATAGGAATCTCAGATAAATTAATTTGTTTCTATGGTATTTAAAAATATCTCTATTCCTTAACCCAGAACAAAAATGTTAAATCCTTTTGGCCTTAATTTCCTTTGAACACTGAATTCCCATAAACTTACTTCTCTTTATGGTTTTTGGTATGGCACTTAAGTTTAAAAAAAATGTACTTGTTTTATGCGCCCGTGTGCTTAGCTTCCTGCTCTCCCTTACCTCTGACTCCACGCTAGTTGACTGATTACCTTACATTCCACGTTTCAGAGAACAGAGATTCTTCTGGATAACTTGGTGTATACAAACATGAATGCTGATAAAATTCACAAAGGTGACTGGTAAAGCCATTTTGGGACAGAGTTTAATCTGCATAGAGCCTGCCTTGCTGCTCCTGTCTTTAAATCTCTTGGGCAATAATGCCTATGTCAGTACTGTTTTGCTGAATTAGCTAGGAAGTGATAAGAGGAAAGTCTGCTTAGAAGCCATTTGCTTTTAAATGGTTTGGATTCTCAGCTGCCTCCCTGAAGGCAGAGCTGTGGACAGAGAAACTTATGGGGAACTTAAGGGGATTAGTTCTGGTGTAAGAGTATATCGTGTAATTTGGAACAGATTCTTTGATCTTGCTCCTTATAAGTATAATGTCTCAGAGCTTTAAATTATTTTAAATTCTATTCTGTCTTGTCAGCCGACACGGGAGACTTTACTGTAGTATTTTGAGTGTGTTCCTGAACTTTACTTCATTGTCCTGTAGGCTAATGGGACTGTCCCCCTCTCCTGCCTGCCATGTCGTGCTGCTTTCATAGGCCCATAGACATACAGTTTGTGTTTTGATCATCAGGAGGATCCACCTTTTGTGGCATCGCGTCACTGTGCCTGATGGGTAAACTGGAAGAAGTTTTTTCAGAGAAAGAACTGAACAGGATAAAGAGGTGGTGCATAATGCGGCAGCAGAACGGGTACCATGGAAGACCTAACAAGCCGGTCGACACCTGCTACTCCTTCTGGGTGGGCGCAACGCTAAAGGTAATAAGACCCAAGCCACATGATGTCTGCACCTGTTTAAAACGTTTATAGGACTTGTTACATACCCGTTAGACCAGACACCTTGTTAGTAAGCTAACTAGAGCATCCTGGACAGGGAATAATCAGGAAGCCATAACTGGAGACAGGAAGTTAACTTAAAAAGATCATGTTGGACATTCACTGGAAATCCATTAGAAAATTTTCTTTTTTTTTTTTTTTTTTTTTTTGGTTTTTTGAGACAGGGTTTCTCTGTGTAGTCCTAGCTGTCCTGGAACTCACTCTGTAGACCAGGCTGGCCTCGAACTCAGAAATCCACCTGCCTCAGCCTCCCAAGTGCTGGGATTAAAGGCGTGCGCCACCACCGCCCGGCGAAAATTTTCTTTTTATTGTGTGTTTTGCCTAAAACTTGCAAAATGCATTGATTGGATTTGCTATATAAAGTCACTAAGCCATTATTTACACCATTTTCATCTTGAAATGCTTTTACTCCTAAGAACCCCCTTTGTGCAGATGTTCTGAATATAACAGAGCTTCTGTTCATCTTGGAGGTAATGTCTTTGTGTTAGTTAGGGCTTCACTGCTGTGAAGAGTCACCATGACCAAGGGAGGGAGCTCTATAAAGGACATTTAATTGGTGCTGGCTGACAGGTTCAGAGGTTCTGTCCATTATCATCATGGTGGGAGGCATGGCAGTGTGCAGGAAGACATGGTGCTGGAGACGCTGAGAGCTCTCCATCTTTATCCACAGGCAGCAGAAGGGACTGTGTGTCAGACTGGGTGTAGCTAGGAGACCTCAGAGCCTGTCCTTACAGTGACACACTTCCTCCAACACGACCACTCACTCTAACTAGGCCACATCTCCTAATAGTGCCACTCCCTAATGACCCAAGCATTCAAACACAGGAGTCTATGGGGTCATACCTATTCAGACCACTGCAGTCCTATTTTTTCCCTCTTAAAAATCGTGTATGCGGTTGAAACAAATCTGAAAACAGACTGGTTTAAAATGAAGGCAATAGCCTGTCTGTTTAGTTGTAATGCCATTTAAAAATGTGTTTGGACATCCATAAAATAGAGAGGATGGTGTATGAACGCCCATGTACGCCTCATGCATTGTTCTGGCCAACCCAGAGCAGCCGTACTCATCCATTTCATACCCACTCCTCTCAGTCACCATGTGATTTCTTCAGTATGTCTTCTAAAAGAAAATAACTTAACAAAACAACACCGCTCGTATCAATATCACATCTAAAAAGTGAGCTGTAATTACTTTCCACTAAGTATCACTTAAGTGATGATGGCGTTTCCTGTTGCATCGCACTCAGAAGCCCCCAGGGCCAGACCATCTCTTTTACTCAGGAGGGTCTGAGTCGGCAAGCTTGTTGCTCTGCTGCAGTGTCCCTATGAACTTTTCTTTTGTGTTTAGCATTTTTAACAGATCTTTTTTTGTTTGTTTGTTTGTTTGTTTTTTTGAGATAGGGCTTCTCTGTGTAGCCCTGGCTGTCCTGGAACTCACTCTGTACCAGGCTGGCCTCGAACTCAGAAAGCTGCCTGCCTCTGCCTCCCAAGTGCTGGGATTAAAGGCGTGTGCCACCACTGCCCGGCTCTAGCACTTTAACCATTCAGTAGTAATAATGACATCCAGAACAATATATAACCACCACTGCCATTGTCCACATGACCTCTGATCCTGTCCACAGTAGTGCTTCACTGTCCTCTCCCCAGCTTCCTGTAGTCATGTTGTACTCGCTGTCCCCATGTGTCCTTCCTGGGTATCTCATCATGTTACTAAAATACCTGACAAGCAACTCGAGGGGGGAAGCTCTGTATGGGCCTAGGAGTTTTGGGAGTTACCTCCCGCCGGGCAGGGGAGGTCTGGCAGCAGGAGCAGGGGTGGCCCATCCATTTGTCCAGTCTGGAAGTAGAGAGCGGGGACTGCTGGGCTCACTTAGCTTCTGCTGTCTATGCAGCCCAGCGTCTTAGCCTACGGAAATAGTGCTGCCCACATTTAGGGTGGGTCTCCATCTCGGGAACCTAATCTTGATGTTCCCTCAGAGGCATGTCCAAACTTTGCCGGGAGTTGACTCTAGATCCTGTTGAGTTGACGTTGTAAACTGTCACCCTCGTATATCATAATCATGCAATACTGTTCCTCTGTGTCTTCCTTATTTACTTTAGCATGATGTTAGGAGCCATCTATTTTTTTTTAATATATAGGAAATTTTCCTTTTTGTGCCTAAGTAATGTTCCTCTGCATGTGCTGTGTGTGTAATTTTAGTAGGTATTTACTGAATCTATAGGTGTGCCTGGGTAGAAGTCATTTCTTGACAATATCAAACCTTTCTACTGATGAGCTTGGTAATCAAAAACGATACTGTAGTTGGCTAATGTAAGTGCTCATGTCTCCAGAGACTTGCTCTGAGAGTCTAAGGTAGAATAAGTCTATCTAGTGAACATCAGCTGAGCCGTGAGCCGTAGGCCGATGAGTTTTGTGAACATCAGCTGAGCCGTGAGCCGTGAGCCGATGAGTTTTGTGCCTGTTAATGTTTGTCATTTTGTTTTTAGCTTTTGAAAATTTTCCAGTACACTAACTTTGAGAAGAATAGGAATTACATCTTATCAACTCAAGATCGCCTTGTGGGGGGATTTGCTAAATGGCCAGACAGTCATCCAGGTAATCACATCTGACACAAATCTAAAGGAGTGTGTGTTTTACTTCTTGAGTAGACCTTGTAAGTATCTGTCTTCTTCAGAAACTGTATTATAGAAAGCACTGCCACTAATGTTACAGTCAGTACTGGGTTTGTAAAGATGGCGTCGGGAGGCCAGTGAAGTGGCTCCGTGGGCTCAGCTCTCGGGACCCGCACGGTAAGAGGAGACCCAGCTCACATGCTATCCTTTGGCCTCTGTATGTGCACCCATGCACCAACCCATAGCTACATACAGAATGAAAATCATCAACATTATATTTGAGACAGGTTTAAGGTAAGGGTAAACTGTTAAATCCTATTGGTATGATATGTATCTCTCCACATCCCCAATACTTAGCAATGTTTTATTTCATGTGTGAAAATAAGGCAGGTGTTCTAAATGGGTCTTCCCCGTGGAGCTACCTGGCGCATCTAGAAGGCCAGGGTTATCAGCTGTGAGGCCGTGGCTGTTAGCTTTGACCTGAGCTAACACTGTTCCAGTTGGCTTTTTTTTTTTAATTGAATATCATCTTCATTTACATTGCCAATGGTAAAACCTTTCCCGATATCCCCCCTCCCCTAAGGCCCCCCAACCCTTCCTCCTTCCTCCTTCCCCCTGCCTCCACGTATATGCCTCTCTACCTAACACACTCCCTCCTCTCCCCTCCTCGGTTTCCCTTTGTTCGGGCCTCTGTTGAGCCTTTACCTGACCAAGGACCGTTCCTCTCACTGATGCCCAACAAGACCTTCCTCTGCCACATTTTTGGCTGGAACCATGTGTGCCCCTTGGTTGATGGTTCAGTCCCTGGGAGTCTTGGGGCGTCTGGGTGGCCCAAATCATTGTTGTTCCCATGGGGTTGTAAACCCCTTCAGCTCCTCTGGACTGTCTTCCAGCTCCTCCATTGGGGACCGCATGTCCAGTCCAATAGTTGGTTGTTGCTATCATCTGCCTCTGTATGTGTAAGGCTCTGGTCCCCCCTGCCTCCCCCCACCCCCCCCCCCCAAGACAACCATGGCATGCTCCTTTTGGTATACACTTCTTGTCGTCCATAGTAGTGTCAGGGTTTGGTGACTGTTTATAGGATGAATCCCCAGGTAGGGCAGTCTCTGAGTGGCCTTTACTTCAGTCTCTGCTCCACACATTGTCTCCCTTATTGCTCCTGTGGCTATTTTGTTCCCTTTCTTAGAGAAACTGAAGCACCCTCGCTTAAGTTCTCCTCCTTCTTGAGCTTGGTGAATTGTAACTTTATTTTGAGCTTTTGGGCTAACATCCACTTATTAGTCAGTGCATACTGTATGGTCACTTGATATTTGACAAAGGAGCTAAGACTATCCAGTGGGAAAAAAAGGCATCATTTTCAACAAATGATGATGGATCAACTGGAGATCTGCATGCTGAAAAATGCAAATCAACCCATTCTTATCTCCTTGTACAAACCTCAAGTCCAAGTGGATCAAGGATCTACACATAAAACCAGACACACTGAAGTTTATAGAGGAGAAAGTGAGGACGAATCTTGAACACATGGGCACAGGGGAAAAGTTCCTGAACAGAACACCAATGGCTTATGCTCTAAGAACAAGAATCCATAAATGGGACCTCATAAAACTGCAAAGCTTCTGTAAAGCAAAGGACACAGTCAATAGGACAAAACAGCAACCAACAAATTGGGAAAAGATCTTTACCAACCCTACATCCGATAGAGGGCTAATATCCAATATATACAAAGAACTCAAGAAGTTAGTCTCCAGAGAGTCAAATAATCCTATTAAAAAATGGGGTACAGAGCTAAACAGGGAATTCTCAACTGAGGAAACTCGAATGGCTCTAAAGCACCTAAAGAAATGTTCCATATCCTTAGTTATTAGGGAAATGCAAATCAAAACAACACTGGGATTCCACCTTACACCAGTGAGAATGACTAAGATGAAAAACTCAGGGGACAGCAGTTGCTGGAGAGGATGTGGGGGAAAAGGAACATTTCTTCATTGTTGGTGGGATTGCAAGCTGATAAAACCACTCTGGAAATCAGTTTGGTGATTCCTCACAAAATTAGACATAGTACTACCAGCGGACCCAGCTATACCACTCCTGGGCATATACCCAGAAGATGTTCCTACATGTAATAAGGACACATGCTCCACTATGTTCATAACAGCCTTATTTATAATAGCCAGAAGATGGAAAGAACCCAGATGTCCCTCAACAGAAGAATAGATACAGAAACTGTGGTATATATGCACAATGGAGTACTATTCAGCTATTAAAAACAATGAATTCATGAAATTCTTAGGCAAATGGATGGAACTAGAAAGTGTCATCCTGAGTGAGGCAACCCAATCACAAAAGAACACACATGGTATTCAGTTTGCTTTTCTATTGCTATATTACTTTGACAAAGGTAACTTGAGGAGGAAAGGGTTTATTTGGCTTATACAACTAGGCTTATACATTATAGAGAAAGTCAGTAAAGGGACACTTGCTTACCGGCTTGTTCTCTGGCTTGTGCTGTGCTCAAGCTAGCTTTTTTATACAGCTCAGGATCACCTGCTGAGTGATGTTACTAACCAGAGCGGGCCGAGCTCTCCTACATTCAGCAGAAATTAAGACAGTGCCCCCCCACAAACATGACCACAGGTCAGTTTGAACTGGGCAGTTCTGTAACTGAGGGGCTCTCTTCACAAGTGATTCTCATTTACTTCACATTGATACAGGGCACTGAGTTCTAAGGACAACAAGAGAGACTTCTAAGTTTAAAAACAAAATCTCAGAACCAAATTCAACAACACATTAAAAACACGGCTCAAGGGCTTGCTCACGCCCAAGTGTGGCCAGTTGGTGGGATGTTTGCTGGCATGTTGGAGCCTTGGGTTTGATCTCTAGCACAACATAAACCAGATGTGGTGATGCATGCTCGCAATCTCATAAACACTGAAGGCAGAAGAGTCTGTACCAGTTCCGGGTGTATGCTCAGGAGCGTAAGGCACCATACTACAGAGAGCCTTGGGCCGGGCCATGCATCCTCAGTAGCCAAGACAAGACCCAGCCTAGGTGTTAAACAACTGATGAGTGGGTAAATAAAGTAAGGTATATATATCCAGTGGAGTTTAGTCAGCCATAAAGAATGAAATTATGTTGTTGGCAGAAAATGATTTCAACTAAAATGCATCAGGCTCAGAAGGGTGCCTGTCCCATTGTCTCTTGCTTGGGATCTTTGACTTCATACGACTCAGATCATTTATATGCATATAACACTAAAGCAACAGACTGTCAGGTTGGAGAAAAGAATGGCGCACATGATACTCTTCAATGAAAATTTCTTATGCAACTCATACATACATAGTACATACATAGTACAGTGAACATATACTAATTTAGTTATAAACATTTCTCAAATTCCGAATTACAAGTATCTCATGCTGCCCGTAAATTTTGGTAGTTTCAGCTTTTTACAGCTTTTTTTTTTTTTTTTTTTTAAAGACAGGGCCTTTCTTTGTAGCCCCCAGATGGCCTGGAATTTACTGTGTAGATCAGGATGTCCTCAAACTCACAAAGATTAACCCTCCTCTGCTTCCCAAGTGCTGGGATTAAAGGCCACTCACTACTCTGGTTTCAGTTAATTTCTTTAGACAGGTACTTTAATTTCTCGGTTCTCATGCTTATTACCTAAAATGCAGGAACCAGAGAGCTACAGACTATATGACTGGCACCCCCAAAGTAGCACCCCTCTCTAGCATCCTTCTCCAGCCTTTACTCCATTTTTATTTTACCTCAACAAAATGAGCCTGTTTGCAGCTTGTCTATAAAGATCATAGCTAAGATAATGGGGAGCTCTGGGGTATTTGATCACATTGGTGGAGGAGTTACACCAAGGCATGGCTGCTGCGTCACTGGATGAGGTCCTGGTCTCGGTTATCGTGACACCAGGGACTGCTTTCCTGCTCACCTCTGTAGAGCTTCTGTGCTTGGCGTGTGTATCTGAGTCAAAACATGAAGAAGAGGCGCATGAAGTGTGGAGTTTTGCTTAAAGTAAAAGGAATAAATTACACCTATTTTTATTAAAAGCATGTTGACTTAGAGAACAATGTGGGGTGTTTCAGAGGCATACACCAAGATGTTTTCACAGATAAATTTCTCAAGCAGAGTAATAGTTTTGAGATTTTTTTTTTTGGTACATAGCCACATAGCCAACATAGCTGTAAATAAGCTTGATGTCTAAGAAATCTGGTCATTATTTTGGTCCTGCCCCCCCACCCCCCTCCTTATATGACAGTCTAGCAGTGTTTTAACAAATAACAGAAATAAATTCAATCTTTTGAATCCATCTTATATATTTGAAATGCCAATTATTTCAGGTACCATGAAGTTTTATTTTTGTGGGCTGTAGGTTTTTGAGACAGGATCTTATGATAGATATGGTCTGTGCTTCTCTTGAACCCACTGCATAGCCAGAGATGATTTTCATTTTGATCTATCTATCTATCTATCTATCTATCTATCTATCTATCTATCTATCCATCCATCCTTCCTTCCTTCCTTCCTTCCTTCCTTCCTTCCTTCCTTCCTTCCTTCCTTCCTTCCTTCCTTTTCTTTCTTTCCATTGTAGCTGCCTTCAGAAACACCAGAAGAGAAGAGGGCCTCAGATCCCATTACAGATCGTTGTGAGCCACGATGTGGTTGCTGGGAATTGAACTCAGGACCTCTGGAAGAGCAGTCAGTGCTCTTAACCTCTGAGCCATCTCTCCAATAGTTTGATTTCTTAATCCTCCTACTCTTGCTGGCATCAAGGTGCCAACCACCACCAGGCTTAGTGTTGTGGGGAATATTTAAAAAGACCAACCTGCCAACCCTCCTGTCCCGCCATGGTGCAACACCATGCCCTGGCTGGGGTCCTGCTCCTGGTGGTCCCAGCTCCCCCACTGCCGGCCTGGCCATACCTCCGGTGTGGGTCGCAAGTTCATTTCGCTAGTCCACACATCCCACAGCCTGCCAGCTCTCACCTCAGTTACCTGGTAGAAGCATGACTCTTGAAATCTTGCTTAGTTAGCCAATTACAATACAATAATTACAGAGCCAATTGATAATAATAAAGCCTTAACCCAAATCTAACCTTTACTCTGTTTCAGTTCTCTCCTCTTCTGAGACCTGTGTCACTCCCAAGTCCTAGCTCCGCCTCCCCTTTCCTGTCCAATCACAGGTCTTCCTCTGCCCTAATATGATTAGACATGGAAAATCTTGCAACAGCCTTGCTTTCCAGTTCTGTGTTTAGAGGGAACTTCTGGAAGCTTTTTTTCTAAAGGGCTCAGTTGCTAAGTTTAGTTTGAATCAATATGTGGTGGATATGAGGCTGACTTAGAGACAGTGTCTTAGAGCCTGCGCACCACTGAGCAGAGTCTGCGGGCAAGGCCTGCTCAGTGAGCCTATAGGGAAACCTCTGAGCTGCTGTCTTCCAGATGAGCGCCTTGACTGTTTCATAAGATAAGGAGACCCGGGGCTTCTGCTACTCTTGTGGAGAATATATCACTGTCTACAGAAGAGGGCTTTGGGTTTTAGACTGCTGGGGTAGTTTTGCTTTGGTTTGCTCTGTTATAATGATTAGAGGTTTAAAATTAAAAGCTCTGGCTGTTAGAAAACTTCTTTTGAGGAAAAAATTTCCTATGGAGAGATTTAGATTTTCTACAAGATCCAGTTGATACTATTCTCCATGTGTTCCACCCCTTGCGATTCACCTCTTTCTTTTAACCTTTATCTTATGTGTATGGGTATTTGCCTGTGTGTGTGTCTGTGCGCCACATGCATACTGTGTCTGCAGATGTCACGGAAAGGAGTCAGCGCCCGGAACTGGAGGTGCAGATGGCTGTGAGCTGTGGAAGGCACGGCTCAGAGAGCAGCCATGCTCTTCCCTGCAGAGCTCTCTCTCCAGTCCTTTTTTCCTTTTTTTCTTCTTGAAAGTTGTTTGGTTTCCAAACAAGGTTAATACTGCTTTGTTCACCTTATAGTTTAGAGTAACTGTAAGGAATAGGGGGAATTTTTTTCTTTTACTCTGACAGAGGAAAATGAGCCATTTAGCTTGTGACAAAGTTAGACTTGTGAAGGTATTCTGAACTTTAGTAGCTCTTCGGATCTTAAGTGCTGGTCATTTCAAAAATAGAAACACATTCTTGGCTGCTGTGAAACTTCTTTTCTTTTTTTGTAGTGTCCTCTTACTGCAGAGTTCTGAGCACTTGGGAAGGCTATATAAGGCCCGCAGGCCGGCCCGCAGGCAGGCAGGCAGGCAGGGCCGTGCGTTTTCATGGCTGCTCACTGGAGGGTTGTGGCTCCCTCTAAGTGGGAGCCTGGTGAGGCTGGAGCACGGGCGCTTCCTGCCACACAGAAAGCGAGTCTGTGCTGTGTGTCAGGTCAGAAGCTGCACAGCGATCGGGGGAGCCTCCCTGCTTGCTCTGCACACGGGGCTGGTGTTCGCCTAGGACCTGTGCACAAAGCTGGGGGCCGGGGGCAGGCAGGTGCTCCCGCTTGGTTTCAGAAGCTATTTTTGTTTTCATGTTTAGAGAATTTTCCAAGACTCTGGTAAAGGACATGCTGAGCATCTAGAAGGTGGATGCAGTTAGCACCACAAAAACAAAATTGGAAATGAAAGAAAAAAATTATTATATAATATAAATTCTTTTTTCCCCCTGTATTTTGTAATCAGCAGAAAGTATTGCTGTCCAGATCCTTAGAGAACATAGGCAAGAAAATCATGTGATGTGTTCTTCTAATAGCAATTTTTATATTTTATTTTTATTATTTTATATTATATATGTTATAGTATATTTTATATTATTTTATATTATATTTTTATATTTTGATTTTTTAATTTTACATTTATATTTTTAATTTTATAATTTTATATTTTTGTATTTTGGTTGACTTTTTAAAATAGTATTTGAAATTGAGACTAATTCTTTAACAAACTAGCATTTCTCTAATTTTAAATGTAGTGATTTGCTGTAGATACTTTGCGGTGTGTACAAGTAAGCGTGCTGATCGTAGCTTCAAATGCCTTTCCAGATGCTTTGCATGCGTACTTCGGGATTTGCGGCCTGTCACTAATGGAAGAGAGTGGAATTTGTAAAGTCCATCCTGCTCTGAATGTAAGCACACGGACTTCTGAGCGCCTCCGAGATCTCCATCAAAGCTGGAAGACCAAGGACTCTAAACAGTGCTCAGACGATGCCCATATTTCCACCTGACTAACCTGGGGTAATGGGTTTGTAGCAAAAGTGTAGCTCAAGGTTAAAAGCCATGTGTAACCAAGTGTGCTCTTCTCTAAGCGGTGGTCTCAAACGTCATCAGCTTGTACTGCACATACTTCAGGCTGTGCTCCTGAGCCAGTAACCACTCCACTGGGTTTCAAGAAAAGCCTTGTTGAAGTTTGGACGTCAGCAGGGCTCTGGTATGGGTCTTAACTATTTATACTGTGTTTCTGAGATGTTTCATGGGGCAGATTGACTATATGTTTGTAGGTAATCTTCTTAAAACCCTCAGTACAAGTTCTGGCTTACAAAATGGACACATTTTCAAAACAAGTTTACACTCATGTGGCATTGATAATCTTCAGGTGAGCATTTAATGATCACTTAAAAAACCTCTACTGCTTATGGTAAAATAATTGTTTATTGAATTAAGTATCTGGGATTATTTAAAAATTGATGGTCTCATAATTTTCCTAAAGAATAACATATTTTGTGTTATTCTTAAGGTGTGCCAACTAGACTTGTGTAACCTATACAAATAAAAATTAAAAGTTCATATAAGAAAAAAGTAGGCTTAACTAATACTATAGTTTTCTAAAGGGAGAGTATTACCTAATTGAGGGAGAAGTAATTGAACTCTTTAATTATGAATGAAAAAGTTATATGTCTTTATTAGAGATTCCTTATGTGAGTACCTGCTGTGTTTTGTTTTAATCCCAAATCATTGACTGTCATTTGTCTGGGGCAAGGGAAGAAACCATCTTTGCTATCTAGAGGAAAGACATTCAGTGTTTTATTCTTCTGAGAAACTGTAAATTATACTCGTATGGCTATAGCTGAGTTCTTTCTAGTTGCTTAGATTTTTTTTTTCAGTGTTTTGTGGCCACTGTGGTTAACTGCTTTATCTCCCATCTATCAGGTTGAGCATCCTTACTCCAAAATCTAAGATCTGGGTCAGGCAGAGTGGCACATGCCTTTAGTCCAGTGCTCAGGAGGCAGAGGCAGCCAGATCTCTTTGAGATCAAGGCCAGTCTGGTCTACAGAGTAAGTTCCAGGCCAGCCATAGCTATATGATGAGTCTCTGTCTCGATAAACAAAACAATCACAACAACAAAAATAATAAAGTCCAGTATCTGAAATGGTCTAGAATCTAAATTTTTTAACTGACAGCATGACACAATTGGGAAATTTCACTTTTCATGTGACAGGTCACAGGTCACAGGTATATTTCAGAGACACTATTGTGTATAAAACTACTTGGAACTGATGAATAAAATGTATGAAGTAAATGCATTCCATATTTAGACTGGGTCCTATCCACAAGCTAAAGTGTATATGCAAAATCTGAAAACAGACTTTAAAATATAAAATATTACTTTTGGTTCCAAGCATTTTGGATAGTGATACTCAACCTGTAAATACTTTTCTAATGTTTTTAAGTTTGGTAAATCTTTAAATATAAACAACCACTGAAGTATACATAGTCATTTATATTTTTATATTTTTGGCTAAGTGGGAGGGAAATACATTCATTTAGAGGGATAAACTAGGGTTTCACTTACTCGTCCTCTTGTTTTATTGTCTTAGTTCTATGAACTAACAACCAAAAGGAGATGGTGTGAAACCTTTGTTAGCAATCAACTTGTCACATTAAATCACATATGACCTGGTGACAAGAAGGAAATTTCTTCAGTAGAGGACATGGGTGTGTTAGTTTTGGCAGTTATAAGAGCTGTATTGATCAACAGACATCATTGTAAAAGCTAAATGTCTAGTATCCCTGGATAGATAATAGCATTTTTGTTTATTTCCTAAATTAAAGAGATATTTCCTACATAACATTTCTTCTAAAGGGAAACCCGGCATATGATTGAAAAAATACCTATCTTATTGGCAAACTTGGCATTAGACTTGAGTTTGTAGTGCTGGGAGTCTAGCTCGCTGCCTGATGTGCACAAGGCCCTGGGGTCCCTGGCTTTGATCCTTGGCCCCCAAACTAGCAAACCAACAAAATCCTAATTAGAAATAAGTCTTCCAGTGGTGGGGGGAAAAGCTTTACCAAGAAATGTTATCCTCTCATGAGTTTTCCAGTTGTTTCTATTAATCTCAATATTAATCATTCCAGTCTCAAACTGAGCTCTCTCCTAGACATGGAGAGCTGAAGTAGCATGCTGTAGTGCTGTAGGGCATTGCAAGGCCAGGGCTTGCCTGAGTTGCCATTAGTTGATTAAAAAGTAAGAAACATGTTATTGCCAAGAGGTGGTGGCTCACACCTTTAATCCCAGCACTTGGGAGGCAGAGGCAGGCAGATTTCTGAGTTCAAGGCCAGCCTGGTCTACAGAGTGAGTTCCAGGACAGCCAGGGCTACACAGCGAAATTTTGTCTCAAACAAGAACAACAACAAAAAGTGACTATAAAATAGATTTATAACATAAAAGTAATTTATATTTTCATACTTCTTGAATAATTTACTAGCAAAGGAATATTAATGGCAGAATGATTCTGATCTGAGAGATAAGGTTCCATGTGGGACTTCATGGACCAGGGAATGTTCATGTTTCATAGAACCAACCAAAAAATACTGAGTTGTATGAAGTATGGAAGAATTGTTTCTAGCTTTTCCTACATAGTTATGTATAAGGAAAATATTTATTAATAAATTATAAGCAACATATATAATGTTTCCTAGCAGTAGAGGCCGAGTAAGAAGAGAAGCGCGCAGTGGGGTGTGCAGCGCTGTTCTCCCCAGCAGCCTCTGTCCTCCTCTTCCTGGACTTCTGAAGAGTAAGAAACATTGATTTATCACCTACACTTTTAGGTTTGACCTGTAATATTTGTTTTTATTAGGTTTTAAAATATGCAGTTCTAAGTAATTGAGTTCAAATATAAATTTTGCTGACAATGGTCATAATTTAAGAAGTGCTAGACAGAGTGAGAAGGAGGTAATCTGAAGCTAGGTGATTGCAGCTCATCTGTCCCCTGAGCAGCTTGATCTTGGACCCAGTTCTGCCACTGGTAAGATGAAGTAACAGAGTTCCAGTCACCGAGCCGAGTCAGGACTGAATGAGGTAGTGTATAATAGAGCAGGAACCTAACAATAGTTTCAGGAGATCATAAAAGTCGAAAATCTCTGGTACAGCAGAACTCTTAACAGTGTTTAAACTGAAGGAAGATGCTGCCAGTGGTATAGGTTTGGGTTTTTTGTTTGTTTGTTTGTTTGTTTTGACTGTCCCCATAAGTGACAGAAGGAGTAGCAAGTATAGTCATGGTCACCGTAGAACTAGGTGACAGGCGGTCACCCCATGAGCCTCAGAATACAAGTGAAAAACAGCTGTGTGGAGGATGTAGGAGAGAGCAGCTGTAGTCTGACGCCTTGCAGATGGGAGCATTGCAATGTTCTCACTTCAGAGGACAGTGGGCCAGTCCAGAAATCATGGCTGAAACGCAGATGTGCTCTACAGACTCCTGCCAGCGGGCTGGTGAGTGGTGAAACAGTGGCAGGCCTGGCCGGATACTCTACACATTCTGAAACTAATGAGGTGAAGCATAGCGCTGGGAAGAAACTGCTAGAATTTAATCCAAGTTGGACAGGATAGGCATGAGACATAAAGAAGAGACAGCTAAGATACATGTTGGGAGGAAAAGCCCGTGAATATAGATGCATACATAGAGGCAGACATATCCATTTAAGTCACAGAAAGTGGAAGGGAGCTACAAAGATGGAGCCATTTTCTAGAACAACCCCTCCTTCAACACAGGGACTTCCCTGAAAGTGAAATGTAAGTGCAGTCGGTTCCTAAAGGTGAACTTAGCAAAGCAGCTCCTCCAGGCAGGAGCACGGAAGGCACATGAAGGCCCCTGGGACACCACCCTCGAAAGGGCAGTCAGTAATGTAGAGTAGAGTGATTGCAGTGATGCCCATGGTCCCAGAAGTGGGGCAAGGAGCAAAATAAAACAGAGAAAGGAGGCAGGAAAGATGAAAGCAAGAGGCAATCAGTCTAAAGCCAAGAAATTCAAAAGCGTCTTAGCATGTAAGGGTGCTCAGGGAAATAAGCCATCAGCTAACCTCTAAGAGGCAGGAGAGTCATCTAAGAAGCTCTAAGAGAGGGGAATGGGTAGTTAAACAACTGTCTCCAGCTGTCTGAGGAGTCTTACAAATTAAGAGATGAAATTTTTAGAGGAAAAGTACTAATTGATACAATTTAATACAGAGAATAGGGCAATGCAAACAAAAGACCTTTGTACACACTTGGAAGTTGAAGAATCTCAGTGTTGCTTTTGTAATTTCAGAAGCTAGAGAAGGGATCTGGAATCTTAAATTACTACATAAAAGAATTTTTTTCCGTATTTACTTTGTAAAGTTGGTATAATAACAAATGATTTGAAAAACACAATGACGATTGTGTGAAAAAGGAAATTTTAGGAAGTCTGGCTTGCTGCCGTCTCCGGAGACCGGGGCGATAGCTTTCGGTAGTGTCGCCACTCCATCATGAAGGCCTGAGCTGGAGCTGCAGCACTCTGGGAAAGCACTGGTCTCAATGTTGAGCACTTGTTCCCAGCTCAGAGAAGGCAGAGAGGCAGATTGGAGCGGGTTGATTAGCCGCCCAGCCTAATCGATGAGCTTCAAATCCGCCTGGCGACCCCGTCTAGAGAATAAGGCGGGCAGAGGAGCTGTTTCAGTGAGTGGAGGCTCTTGCCACGCAGGCCTGGCAACCTGAATTCCATTTCCTAGAACCCACGGGAAGTGGAGGGAGAAACCAACTCCACAGCGTTGCCCGGTGACCCCCGTCTGCATACCCATGGCAGGTGTGCCCCCACACACAAGTAATACATTGTAACTCAGTGTGGAAAGCTGAAGAGCAGCTGAGGTTGACCTCAGGCCCCCACACATCTCCACATACAAACAACCGTCAAGGCAAGTTATTCAGTAATTTGTTAGGCCCACAACTCAGTATCACTTGAAAGAAAGAATAAAATCATGGCTCATCTGAGTTTATATTAGGAGTACAAGGATAATTCAATTTTAGACAGTCTTAATGTGGTATTAAAGGACATTTGATTTGATGAAATCAAGCACTCCTTTTAGAAACTGATACATAATTCACTGGCATGGCAATTCTTCCCTAGAGCAAGCGTCTTACCATTGAAACCAAAGAGCCTTCCTGACAAAGCCAGGCTATGCTTACTGTCTCCTTTACTGCTTAACCCCAGGCTAGACCTTATTACCAAGGAAGTCAGAGCAAAGGCAGGAGTCAGGAAGAGCTCAGACTTGGCAATAGGATCATCGACTTGAAACACAACACCATACAAGAAGCTGAGTAAGTGCAGTAGTTAGCATGTAGGCAGCAAGCAGTAAGATTTAGCAGACCTGGGCATAAGGCCTTCATTTCCATAGTTTCAGATTGGGCTAAGTGTCATCCGAAATCTCTCTCTTTCAGCAACTTCCTCCCGACCCAAAAGTAAGTGCTATCAGGACTGGCCAGGGCCACCTGTTTGTGTACAGTGTGTGCTCTGTGCAGGCGCAGCCATGTGGAATACACTGGCTTTTACTTGGCTTCTTTGCCCTAGAGGAGAACACAAGGGCTCTCTGGTGCTGGTTACACGGGTGCGTTCTATATTTTATGAGTATTTACCAAGCTGTTCAATCAATCATGGTTCGCATACTGTTCTGTATTGTAAATACAATTCAATAAAAATGTTTAGTTTAAAGACTTCATCTATCTACATTCATATCTATCCACATAAACCTAAACAGTTTAGAAGACAAACTGCAAGACCTTGCTTTGTGATTACTGAAACAGAAAGACTCGTGTATGAGCTCAATAAAACATGTCTACAAAACCTACATGAGAAAATCCAGCTTGGGAAAAAGAAAAGTCCTGGGAGCCAAGTAGACCGAAACAAGGATATGCCTTATGGCTACTAGGAAGAAAACATAAAGCGGTTTCCTCTTGTGTTGGTTTGTAAAGTTACTCCCACTGCAATAAATAATATACTTGTTCTCATTTAAGAGAACATATTAGAATAGGCATTAAAACTGAAAACGTGAGAAGAAACCAGCTCCACTAGACTCTGAGTATGTTGGCAAAAGCTATGAATATTAACTACACACACTTTGCTTAGGCAATGCCATTATCTACACATTTAGATTAAGCACACAAATAGATGATGTTGTATCTCAAGGATCTTCTGATGTATTTGTAAGTCATAGGGAAAAGATGCTGTTTATGTTACATTGATACAGCGCAATACTAGTGTCAAGATGCCCTCTGTGATTATCCACATATTTCCAAGTTCTTAAATATGTAGCTTTATCTGTCTTGAACCTCTGCATGTTGCACTGTATGCCAAAATACTATATATTCTGTAATGTTTTGTAACTCGGTGATACAAATGTCTTAATATGTGTATTTTAACGATTGTTGAGTATTGCCTAAGTTATCATTGGTGCCTTGATTTTCACAGTTACAAATGTGTTGCTGTAAGATTCCTAAAAAATATATCACTGCCTGTTTGTATAGAAAAGGTGAGGTGTAGGGGCGGAATTGGTTCTTGATCTATCAGTAAAGATGCCATGGGCCAGTTGCTGGGTGGAAGGATAGGTGGGACTTCTGGGTCCCTGCAGGCAAGCAAAGAGGCACCGGAGAGAGGAACGGAGTGTTTGCCATGCTTCAGAGGGGGAAAAGCCAGCCAGCCGTGTGAGGGCCCGAGCAGAGCAGCCGCACCAGATGAATAGAACTGAGCCGATAAGGTGGGTTGGAAACTGCGTGTGCGTGCGTGCGTGCGTGCGTGCGTGCGTGCGTGCGTGCGTGCGTGTGTGCGTGTTTTGTCCATGGATCTGAGAGAACCTGGGTGGGGGCTGGTAACACAGTGTTCCTGGAGCTAGGTGGGGCAGCGAAGCCATGTATCCACGCTCATTCAGTTTGGTGACACCACCAGCATCAAAACTTTGAGCACACACACAACAAATAGTATGTGTTGACTAAATAAATTAAGAAATGAGAGAGTATTTGCGTGCTGCAGAGCACAGTGCAGCGGTAGAGCGGCTTGAGGCAGGGCTCCTCCAGGGTTGGACGGGAAGCCGGGCTGCAGACCTGCCTCTGGGTGCATGTAGATCAAATAGGGCAGTGCGTAAGTACATTCTTGTTTATTCAGAATTAGCTCATTCCCTTCCCCTCCCCCAAGTCAGTTAAGTAGTGTCTCTTGTGAACAGATTGCATCTTCAGAGTAAACAAATGGGCCTAAGTTGATGAGTGAAAGTTCTCCGTTTTCAGAGAGTTCATAAGCAGAAGCAGCAGTGTGTTAGTGATACTGAAGTGCTGATGTGACAGTTATCCGTGGATGCTGAAGCCCTTAGGAGAATGGTGACGAGGACGTTGAACGTGGAAGATTTAAGCTGCTACCACGGGAGCCCACTACACCAGCATCTCTAGAAGATGCTGGGAGCAGTCAGCAGTGGCGTGCCTTCTGATGGCATGCAATTCTTTACCAGAAGTAATGGCGCTAGACCCAATGCTGCTGGATTCAACCAACAGGCCTAACACGTGAGTTGGGAACGAATATAATGATAGCACAAAGAAACCTGGCACCGGTGTCCAAGAAAGCAAGGTGTCCAAGGACGGGTCTGGCATTTAGCAAGTTTTTGGCATAAGGAATGTGGAGAAGGACGAAGCATCATCTCTCGTGTGAACGAAACGTGAGATGTAACTGTCAAAACAATGCGTGGACTCGGATCTCACTCAAACAAACCTCAGATATTTTGAGATGCTTACAAAAATCCAGATATATACCAGCCATCAGAGAATTTTAAAGAATTATTTGGTCCTATAATAATGGCTGTATTGTATCAAAGAAATGCCCTTTTAAAGACTTCTGAATATTGAGTTGATGTGAACTCCCACCCCACCAGTGGGGTTTCTCTCTGGAGCCCTGGCTAACCTGTAACTCCTTGTTGACCAGATTAGCCTCAAACTCAGAGATCCGCCTTTTTCTGCCTCCCTCAAGAGCTTCAGTTTTTACAAGAGTACAGTAGAATCTCCATTTTCCCCAAGACAGAGTATTGAAGACTGGATTTATTTTCTTCAGGAAAACATTAAAACTTTAGTGAAATCCATGGGCTGGTGACTGTCAAGACATTAAGTATCAGGCATGAACACTTTCCGATCTTGGCCTTTGAGACTTCCTATCACTGTCACACAGAGGAGACTCAGGCAAAGAAGGCAGAGGTTTCTAGATCAAGATGGGCTGGGTTTATAGGTCAGAAGGTTTATAGGTCAGAGTGTAAAGGGATGAGGTCAGAAGCAGTTACTTTCTTTTTTCTTCCTTGGAGACCAGGTTTCTCTTTTGTAGCCCTGGCTGGAGAACTCAATTTGTAGACCAGGTTGGCCTTGAACTCAAAACGGTCTGCCTGCTTCTGTCTCCCAAGTGCTGGAATTAAAGGTATGGACCACCATCACCAGGCCTAACAGTTATATTCTTATAATGCTTATACTCAAAATGAGTAGAAGAAAGATGAAACATGTTGAATATAAACATGGAAAAAGTGAACTGAGACAGTCCTGGCAGTAAGACATTAAGGAAAGGTTAGTGAGCTGAAGACGGCAGTAGAGGCTACTGGAAGAGGAAATGCAAAGAGAGATAATTTTGAAAATAAAAATGCCTTCCATGGACTGACTGTGGGACAGTGTTCAGGAGTTTCAAAGTCTGAGAGAGCATTCAAAGAACCTGAAATGGTAACATGTTTCCAAATTTGTCTTTTTTTTTTTAAGGTGTAAATCTATAACTTCAAGAAACAAATTGCTTAAGGTCAGTAATTAGAAAAAATAGCTATGCACAGAGTAGAGGGATGTGGCAGTAGAGATATCATCAGGAACTATTCAGGACTGGAGAAGACCAGCATCCTCAGCCTTGGGAGAGGCTACCAGCTTCAAGTTCTAGACCCAGTGCGATGGCTAAAGTCCCCTGTCTTTACCTCCCATATTACCTACATTCTCCTATCCCCTTTCTGTGAGGCATCACTTTTCACCCGGGTTCTTTATGGCTTTGAGCCTCTCCAGGAGCTAGTCTGAATACACAAAACCGGGAGGTTGGAAGATCTCTCACAGACTGTATTTGAGGTCCACAACAGAGAATCTAAACATGGGCTATATTCTCACTCAAAAGTCCATGAAGGTTGAGGTCCTAGGTCCTCTTGTGTTATGTAGCTAATTGGCATGGCATTGAGCTGCCTTCTAAATGTTCTAACCCATAGATAACCACTCAGCCTTAGAGAAGCCTCTGCCATGAATGCAGAGACTAATACAAGACGTTTTTACCACCCCCCATAAGTCTCCAGGATTGCTGCAGAAGAGGGAGAAAAGAGTGCACAATCCAGGAGACCAGGAGAAGGGCTACAAAATGCCATCTTCTCAGCAGTATACAACCACACAACCACAGATCCAGATCTTCCCAGGGCCTGCAAAAGAATGCCCCCATCACTAGCCAGACATGGATGGAAGATGGCTCAGGAGATCCTGTCCCTCAGTGCTGAACCACTTCCTGTGGGTGGAGTTGTTACCGTTAGTTCTCCTTTGTAACCGAACCAGGCTCCAACCCAGTGTCACAACAGGTAACCCCAATTAAACTAAATGCTCCACAAACCCAAACCTAACACCATGAATCTGGGAAAAAAGACAGGTAAGGAGTAGGAGGGATAGTAAGATGAAGAGGAGACCATGAGAGTGACGGATAGCCAAGATACATGTATACATGTATGAAATTGTCAGCTAAATCTTTTTAAAGCAAAGAGTTCTAAATGGCAGGCGTAGCAGATATAGGTAGAGAGGGAGTTTCTGGAAGCACTGCTAACAGCACTGGCGCTTTTTCAAACATTTAGAAAGGTGTAAACCTAGGGTGAGCTTCAGCCCGGGTCCTAATTGCTACAGTTTGCCCTTGCACACAAGCATGTACCAACTTTAGAGTCCCTGTTACTTGGAAAGCTCATTCCAGTTTATTAAAATGAGGTTTTATGTAAGTCGGGGGATTGCAGACTGGATTCTAGCTTCTGAATGCTTAATACAGTATTTATGGGAGACAATAATGCTTCTTCCGTGCTTATAAATTTATAATAGCATAATGGAAGCTCTCCATTAACTGTTACTGGTCTGTAGAGCACATAGCTGGGATGTGCTTTCCTCTAGAGTTTATGGCAAAGTTGGGGGTGAGGGAGGGCTGAGAGATGGGCATTGAAAACAGTCTTTTCCTTGGGTGCGTTTTGTAATGCTGTGTCTCATCAGTTGTTTTACTATTGTCTGGACATAGGACAGAACAGAACTACCAGCTGAAGGCTTTCTGTATCAAAGGCGGACTTCATACTTGCTAGGCACCCTGAAGATGATCTTGAATTTCTGGTCCTCTTACCTCCACCTCTCAAGTGATGGAATTCCAAGTGTGAGTCACCACATCCCAGTTTGAGATGTTCGGAACTGATCATGAAGCCCAGCTGGGGCTTCCTGAATGCTAGGCAAATATTCTCTCAACTACCCTATAGCTCCAGCTCTTGGGAACCCCTTTTAAACTTGATTGTCTTAGTAACTGTTCTGTTTCTGTGAAGAGAGAACATACCATGATCAATGTAACTTATAAAAGCATTTAATTGGGGGTTTGCTTACAGTTTCATAGGGTTGGTTCTTAACCACCATGGCAGAGAGCATGTTAGCAGTCAGACAGGCGTGGTGCTAGAACAGTAGCTGAGAGCTTGCATCATAATCTGAGAGCAGCAGGTATGTGTGTGGGGGGGAGGTGGGGAGGTGGGAAGGGGAGGTAGAGGGAAGGAGAGAGAGACAGACCAGAGAGAAAGCAATACTGGCTGTAGTTTGGATTTTTGAAACCTCAAATCCCATCCCCAGTGACATGCCAACAAGGCACACCTAATCCACCTCCCTAGTTCTTTCTGTCCCTCAAACACACACATGCACACACACAATGGAAATCAAAACAGACAAAACCCAACAAGACCCTTCCCTCAAAAAGCTAAAATAAACAGAATGCTGCCCTTCCCCCCAACAAACCAACAAAACTATGGAGTTTATTTTGTGTTAGCCAACTACTCTTGGGCAAGTGACCTGCCATGGATATAACCAGTGGTGATACTCCTTTGGAGAAAACTGACTTTCCTTTTGCAAGTTGAAATCAACTGCAAAGAGCTTCTGGGTTAGGACTGAGTCCTCATGTCTACTTCCCCTTTCCGTGCTGGAACCTCATCTGGCTTGAACCTATGCAGGTCTTGTGTGTGCTGCCACGGTGTCTGTGAGTTCTTATGAACATCAGTCCTATTTATCCAAAAGGTCAGGTTTCAGTGGACTCATCCGTCACCTCTAGCTCTCACAATCTTTCTACTTCCTCTTCCTTGAGCTTTGAGAGGAAGGGTTTGATGAAGATGTCCTATTTAGGACTGACTGGGTGCTACAAAGTCGCTGTCCCTCACCCCCAACACACACACACACACACACACACACACACACACACACACACACACACACCAAGACATACACATTGTCTTGTGGGTCTCTGTAAATTTCCATCTACTGCAAGAAAAGGCATTGCTGATGAGGGTTGAGTGATGGTCTATTCTGTGAATACAGTATCATGTCATTAGGGGTCATTTTATCGGTATGTTTACTTAGCAGACTAATAGTAGGTTTCCTCTGGGGCCTAGAGCCTAGGCTGATGAGCTATCTAGACACAGGTTCTTGACCACGACTCCTGGAGTGGGCCTGAAATCCAACATTAAAAGAACAGTGTTTAGTTACTCTCATAATATCTGTGCCACTATTGGACCAGTATATCTTGCAGGTTGATCACTATTGTAGGTCACAGGGTTTGTAGGTGTATTGTAGGTCATTGTGGATGGGTGGCACTGATTATTGTCTTTCTCCTCCAGTAGCATGCATGCAGGGTACCGTCTAACATGGAACACTAGTCAGTAGGGGAAAGGCTTCTAGTTAGGCACCAGCTGAACGTCTCCGTGTTTGGTGACAAGTGTCGACCTCAGCATCAGGGCCTTGTCATCAGGCTGTAGAGAGCCACCAATAGCCCCTGGCTGTTAGGGACAGAGCATCAGTGAATAGGATGAGCAAGGACCTCTAGTGGGATGCAGGGCTTTGGGGTATATGCATGTGATGGCTATTCTTAGTTGTCAGCTTGACTTTATCTGGAGTGAATCACAACCCAGAAATAAAAGGCACACCTGGGAGAAACGTTTTGCTTGGTTTGAAGTGGAGAATCCACGTCTAATCTGGACCTTTGAGATGGGAAGACACACATCTTTGATTCAAATCTTGAGGTAGGATACACCATTCATTTGGGCAGCACCTTCTGCTGGATGCCTGTATAAGGACACTGAAGAAGGAAGCATTTGTTCTCTGCCTGCTTGCTCTCCATTCCTTCACTGGCGTTAGAGCCGCTGGCATCAGCATCTACTGAAAACCAGTGGAGACATCCAGCCCTTTGGACTGAACAGCTTACGGATTCTTGGATTTTCCGTTCATAGCCAGCCATTGTTGGCTTACCTGGACGACAGCCTGTAAGTTGTTCTAAAAAATTCTGATCTCTGTCTTGTCTGTCTGTCTGTCTGTCTGTCCGTCTGTCTATTCATTTGTCTATAGAAAGATTCACTGTATAAGTCCTGTTTCTCTAGAGAACCCTAATACAATGCCCAAGAGTGGTATAGCTGGATCTTGAACTAGATCAATTTTCAACTTCCTGAGGACCTGCTACCCTGGACCCTACAGTGGTTGTACCAGTTTTCACTCTCACTAGAAATGAATAAGTATTCCACTTTCTCCAAATTCTTGCCACTGTATGCTGTCATCTGTTTTATTGATCTTGGCTATTCTGACTGGGGTAAGATGGAGTAGTTCTGATTTCCATTTTCGTGATGTATGCCCAATTATCAATCACTCATTCTCTTCAAAGATTTGTATCTTTGAAGAAATGATTTCTTTGTAGAAATCATCCTGGACTCATCTATACATCCAAAAAAAAAAATCATGTTTTTATATCTTAGCTCTTTTTTAGCTCACAAATTATTAATGTAGTTCCACATACTACCTTTTAAATCTTCATCTGTTTGCTGGGGTCAGTCCACTATGTTGGGAAATCTGAAAAAGAAAAAAATATATATTAAAGACTAACTTCCCTGGGCTGAGAGCTGGCTCATCACTTAAGAGCACTGGCTGCTTTTCTATAGGACTCAGGTTCAATTCCCGGCACCTGCCTGATGATTCACAATAGTCTATAACTCCAGTTCTAAGGGATCTGATGCCCTCTTGGCATCAGAGGTCACCACACACAAGTAATGTGCAGGAATACAAGAAAGGAAAAACACATGTACATTTCAGGCTGGATGTAGCCAAAGCACTTGGGAGGAAGAGGTGGGGGTGGGGGGAGAGTGGGGGATGGGAGGATCTCTGAGTTCAAGGTCAGTTTGGTCCTACATAGATCCATGCTATCCAAAGCTACATATCAAGACCTTGTCTCAAAATAACAGCAGCAAACTTTTGCCCCTGACTGCTCAACAATTAGTTGTATAATTTACCAACAACGTGCAGCCTGTGAGGCCACACAGGTGCTAAATAAAGGCTAGCAGGTAGAGTTTCTGGTGCTGACAAAAGTGTCTGTGATGGGAAGAATATCAGCTTACTTGGGCTATGTGGTGTGCACCTGCCTTGGGGAGGAGGGGGAAGCCGAGGGGGAGGAGTTAGCCAAGTTACATGATGGCTGGCTACTCTCCATTCCTCAGAAAATGACGTCGGAAATAGAAGATTACCTCCGGTTACTGTAGAGTGGATTTACAAGGAATGAACAGCTAACTTGGAGCCTTCATGTTGGAAATTTGCTTTTCTAGTGTGATGACCCAACATCAAAGAAAGAAAAAAATCCCCTTGTTGGCAAAATGGGCACTGCCCAGTTCCTAGAACTAAGAGCTAAAGAGAATATGACTTCCTAAATCTCACAGACTGAAGGAGTCCAAAGAAGCAGTCTTCCAGATCTGGCTCATATATAAAGAAGGAGGAGGAGGAAGAGGAAGGGAGGAGGGAGCGAGAAGGAGGGGGAAGGAGGGAGGAGGAAGAGGAAGGGAGGAGGAGAAGGAAGGAAGAAGAAGAAAGCGGGCAGGGGGACCACTCCTTGTCTTAATATCAAAGGATGTAAGAAAGACCATTCCTCTCCATTGACATCATTTGCTAATCAGTCCTAAGGCCATTAGCAGAAAATGCAGGATTATGCCCACTCTTCCAGGGGTGCCAACGTGCTTCACAGTCTGGAAATCCTGCAAAACCTCTGCTCACCATTCATACTTCAGAGGCACAAGAGTTAGCCAAGTTACTTGGACTGCGAGTTTGCTCCTCATGTATATCAAAGCCCTTTCATGTTCTCACAAAAACCAGACCACTGAATGTAAGATGAATGCCCTGCCAAGAAAACTGGCCTTAGTGTAGTCCCCCCCACTGGTCCCAAGTAACTTTCAAAAAGCCTTGAGGCTCTGAAAACCCAGCAGCTGCAGAGCCCTATAGAACTAAGCCCTTTTCCCCCTAGTGAGAAGTTATCAGGCACTTCAGACTCAGACTTTGCCCCGGGGCTTAGTAACTCTCTGCTCTAGTGAAGTGCCTCCCGCCTTAACACACACTCCACACCCTTACCCAGTAGGTGGTGTTGGCTCATAATTGTTACTCTCCTCCTGCACCAGGCGGACTTGAATAGGAAACAGCCCATTTCTGTCTCAGATTCCTAGCTCTTACAGTGCAGAAGTTCAAGTTAACACGTGTTGGATTGTGTGGAGTTGAATTCATCTAAGCAGCTTTCCCTCCCAGCCTCCAAAGGCACTGGGAGTGGTAAGCAGCCACACCCAGCAACGCCCCCAGTTAGTGACCTTTAGCAAGCAGTTCCACATCCAGATCACAGGACTGTGTGACACCGGAATCATAAACTCACTGCCACCTTGATCAGCAGGAACAATAAAAGCCAGTGTGTGCTTGTCTGTGAAGTGGCCAACACATTGCAGAGGTGAGGGCAGCCACCCAAGATCTCCATGAAGACGGGAATGCCGCAGCACCAGCCCGCGAGACGCACAGACTTCACACTGAGCTTTGAAATAACGCCCAGAACCACCTTCTTCCGGATGCTTGCATTTATAGAAAAGCTGCAGATGCAGTAGAGCCCTCAAACCCCCACTAGCTTCCGATTGTGAGCATCTTACTTTAGTTTGGTTTATTTATTATCACAGCTAAAGAATCAGTATTGCTGCATCGTGGTTAACTATATACATACAGATTTCCTTCGGGTTTTCTCAGTGGCTGGCTGGATATAGGACATCTTCCAGGATGCCACGTTACATCTCATTATTGTGTTCTCTTGGCTGTGACAGTTCTAAAGCTTTGCTTGTCCTAGATGACTGGCAGTTTTAAGGATAGTCATGTATTTTGTGGAATATTCTCCAACTGGGATTTGCCTGATGTTTTTCTCACAGTGTGACAGGAATTAAATGTATGGAAAAGAAAATGGCAAGAGGGAAAGGACCCCTACCCCTATCCTCAGGATGCGCGCGCGCACACACACACACACCTACCTCTCCGAAAAGTTCCTCTTATCCCTCCCACCCACATCTCCACAAGAGCAAAAATTGTATTGGCAGTATCTGGTAGAGTCAAGGAAAAGTGCCATTATTTTCTGTCCATTACAGGAAGTTGGTCTCACCTAACTGGATAGCAGCAAGAAATTCCTTAGAACTAAGCCTCCTGGAGGGCTGACCTTGGACTCCCAGGATAGAGACTCCCTGGGGCTTGAAAGTGAACAGAAATGAAGGAAGGTTCCATCAAAGCAGCAAGCCTCCACACAGAAGTCAAAACAGTGCAGGGAGTTTCCTGGTGATGGGGCAATCCTGTGAGACCGTTGAAAGGAAGGCGGAGCGCTGGGGATAAGAGTGTGACCACAGTTCAAGGCACTTGGCCCTGAAGCACACCCAGCCCCAGCTCAGCTTGAAACACAAAGGCAGAAAAGTCAGGCGTTTACAAATACAGGCCAAGGCAGCAGGGGCTGCCCGAGACTGCTCTGCCAGGAGACGGCCACTGTTTCTCCTCTCCTTCAGAACTCTTGCTTGATCCTCTGACCCTCTCAGAAAGGCAAATTCCTGCCTTGTAGAATTCTGTGGGATCAAATGGGATGGTAAGCGTGGGCACAGGGGCCCTGCCCAAGTGTCAGAAGGTACCAGTCACTGTCATTTGTGCCTGTGGAAAATGGCTGTAGAGCCTGCTTGGAGGCAAACTGTGGTCTAAACGCAAAGGCTCGGAAGGCCTCTAAACAAACTATCTGCAGAAAGGTTTCAGATTCCAGCCAGGCCTAACAGTGCGTATCTGTAAGCTAGCCGCTTGGGATGTGTGTATGTACATGTACACACACACACACACACACACACACACACACACACACACATATACACATACATATACATCAGAGGTAGAGTACCTACCTGCCAGCATGGTGGCCTCAGTTTCCAGCATTTTTGAAAATAACTCCCTTTACTACACATGTAAAACTTACAGCCATTGATTTTCTCTCCCACATGCTTTAAAATTGGAATCACAGCCCAACAGCAGTTAAGCAGTCTAGGGTCATGAAGCACACTGTAGCCTTTATTGGTCTAGTGAGTGTGGACTCCAGCTTTGGAGCACATCATCAGTCATTCCGACCTGCCACTCAAACCTATACCAACCTTTCCCCCATCTCAGAAACTCTGGTAGGAATAAAAGCAACACGGATGTGTTGAGACCGCCTCTCAGTCTGCACAGAACTCTTCGCTGAGAAATATCATGTGTTCTGTTAAGCTCTGTACCCAGCTCTGTGACTCTAGTGAAGGTGATAAGAAACCGCGGCAGAGATTTTTTTCCTCTTCATACGCCAATTACATTTGCACTCCAACTACCACGTCACGGGTGACACAGGTATGAACAGCAGCAGCAGAGACGATTCACTGAGGCCTCAGTCCATGCTGACTGTCCTTCTAAAATCTTAATATGTATTAGCTCAATCCTTGCAATAATCTTTGGGTCAATATTATACCCATTAAAAAAGAGCAGAGTGAGATATAGAGAAGTTAGTATGTTATTAAAAGACAAATGGGGGGACCTTCAAGATAGCTCAGCAAGTAAAAAGGCACTTGCTGTTAAGCCTTGATCCACAGAATCTACCTGGTAGGAATACTGGTGCCCACAGATTCCTCTGACCTCCTCCAAACTCTGTCTCTCTCACACACATTATAGTATTTTATTTATGCATATGAGTGTCTTGCCTACATGTATGTATGTATACCAGATGGCTTGTGTCTGAAGATGTCAAAAGACGCAGTCAGATCCCTTGGAACTGGAGTTAGAGGTGGTTATGAACCAGCATGTGGGAACGGAGAATCATGTGCAGGCCCTCGGCAGGAGCGTTTTATGTGATGAGCCCCCAATAATATTTTTATCAGTTAAGTGACTGTTAGGTGACTCTCTCATTAGGATCCGTGTTTAGCTGTACTTAACAGAAGACGTGGTTTAAATAAATTCTTGAATGAAAGAAGTAGGAGGTGGATAATTAAGAGTTATAGTAGCAGCTCCACTGTTTTCCCCTCTGGTCCTTTCTTCTGGGGTCATTTCAGTGCTGTAATTTCCAAGCTCAGGATCTCCTCAGCTGTTCAAGATGGCGATACAGTGTGCTTTTCCCAGAAGCCACTTAATCATGGATCTTGGCATCCATGGGCAAGCCCTTCTGCAAAGAAGGCTACCAAATGTATCTGTATTTTTGTTTTGAGTTGCTCACATTTCTCTGGATCCTGTGACAAGGAAGGCGGAACCATGTATCATAAAGGACAGTTGTCACACGGCCTGTGCTGTAGGTGGCAGGTGTAGACAGGCTGTGTGGTCATCCCTGGTTCCCATCGGCACTGGTCATCTGGAAAACACAGGTCAGGCAGGTTGAACAATTAAAGAATTAGAGCTGGACGAAGGCAGCTTAGAATTTATTTAGCATTAAGGAAATCCTTTAACTTCACAGTACTTAAGTAGTATTCTGAGACTTACAATCAAGAAGAAAGAAAACTGGTAATTCCTTCTTTTATTCTGAGATTTAATTGGAAGATTTTCCTCCTGAGGGATTATTTTCAGATTTTTTTTTCAAGAAGAAACATTCTGCATTAAGACCTTGGTTTGTCTTTTAGGAAAAGAAAGGCGAGTAGTTGAATTTGATATTTAGAAGTTTTCCTAATTAAAGTAGGCTAAAATTTTCCTCTTGACCTCAGTTACAAAGTTTTTTTTTTTTTTAGAGATTTATTTATTTATTATATGTAAGTACACTGTAGCTGTCTTCAAACATAGCAGGAGAGGGCATCCAATCTCATTGCAGATGGCTGTGAGCCCACCATGTGGTTGCTGGGAATTGAACTCAGGACCTCCGAAGAGCAGTTGGTGCTCTTAATCACTGAGTCGTCACTCCAGCTCTCGCTCCAGCCCCCGCTCGCTCAGCTATAAAGTTGACAACATTCATTTAGCCCTTGAATAGACTTTCTTGGGACTTAGCAGGTGTTGAGTATGTTATTCTTTATAGCCATTTTTGTTTTGTTATTAGCAAAGCAACGGGGTAACTCGCAAGAAATGTTTAAAAGTTTGTTTCTGAATGAGTACCTCTGTGACTGAATGTGTGGTGTGCTCCCTTTGATACACCTCACCCAAATATGTCTTAATAGTACATTAAGAAAGAAGACTTAAAACCTCCTTGGGGTGATATGAAATACAAATATTTTAAATAAATATGAATTGCATGGAACAAGAAACATATTATGAACGTTTACATGGTACAAGAGAAATATTAGCAAAAATCCCCTTTTGAGTGTAAACATCATACTGCAAAATACCTTTCTGAAACACAGAGCTTTCCCAAAAGGCTGATGCAGTTCTAAAATAATCTTCTCATTTATGCTAAGGTAGCCCTATAGCTTCTCTAAGGAAATATTCTTAAATTTTGCCACTGTGTTCCAGAAATGACTTAGGAAGAAAATTGCAGTAGACTTAGTAGAAGAAATGTGGAACATTTCCCGTGATAGAATTCAGAGCTGTGCGTGTGTCAGTAAATGAAGAGCCATAACCTCCAATACACATACACGGCCAGGCGGTGGTGGCGCACGCCTGTAATCCCAGTACTTGGGAGGCAGAGGCAGGTGGATTTCTGAGTTCGAGGCCAGCCTGGTCTACAGAGTGAGTTCCAGGACAGCCAGGGCTACACAGAGAAACCCTGTCTCGAAAAAACCAAATTAAAAAAAAAAACCCACATACACACACACATACATACATACACATACTCATACATACTGCAGACACATAGACACATCACACAGACACACACACACACACACACACACACACACACACACACACACACATTCCATGGCTATGAAATGGCTTAGAAAGTTAGGGCAAAGCCTGCCCACCAGAGCTTGGTTCCTGGCACCCACATGGTGCAGGAGAAAACTACAGCACAAGCTGCACTCTGACCTCCATACACGCACTGTAGCATGTATGTGACCCCATGAACACACAAACACACTAAGTAAGTGAATGTAATAAAATATTACAGAAAGAAAAATGTATACTCCACCCCAACACACACACACACACACACACACACACACACCATAGCTCCTAACCTTGTGGTGCATGACAAGTTATAAGTTAGGAATGGGTGAGAGTGTGCTTCCTGCTCTTCGGTGTCAATGCAATTTTTATAGTGTGATGCGTAGAGAAGCTCTTTCTTAGCATTAAATGAATTTCTTCCCAGACACTTCCATCCTCTATAAAGAAACATCAGCGCTTAAGCCTTACCAAATACTCAGTTTAATCAATAAGTGTGTGGCCCATGGTGGTGATATTAATATTCTGAATTTCCATTTAATGGGGAGATGTGTTATGCCCTTTATTGGAGATGCCTGATGCAATACGAAGGAAATCTTAAAAACATATCTCAGTGGAAAAAATAGAGCAATCCTCATGATTTATCATTTTTCTATATTCAGCAATCAGTAACCAACCTTTTACTATTTCAGACCTCCTAATATCCTTCTCTTCTCTCATTGGCTAGTAAAAGCAATGCAGATACAGACCTGAGAGCCAGTGGACTGACCCTCCTCCAGTCCTCTTCCTACCCTCCCTTAGTCAACACCTACCAAGCACACGACTCCCCAGGTAACTGAAGAATGGGGGTGGGGGATGGGGGAAGCTTCTGCAGTCAGGCTATCTGTGGTCCTCGACTTGTGCATCATGACCCCTTTGTGGGTCAAGACCCATTTGCTGATCCAATGACCTTTTCACGGGGGTTGCTTATCAGATACTCTGCATGTCAAATATTTACACTACTATTCATAAGAGCAGCAAAATTACAGCTGTGAAGTAGCAGTGGAACAGTTTTATGATGGGGGGGGGTCACCACAGCATGAGGGACTGTGTTAAAGGGTGCAGCATTAGGAAGGTTCAGAACCACTGCTTTTAAAAAAATTCTCAGCGCTAGAAGGAGCCCTAAAGCAGAAGGCCCAGCTGCTTCAGACCAGCACATGCAAACAGAACACTCAAGATTAGCCACATTGGAGACAGAAGAAGGCAAAGTGGACCTCTGACCCAAGAAGATGACTGAGGTCCTGCCACAAGGTCCCTCAGCCTTGAAAGAAACAAACTTCTGTTAGTAACACAACTAGGCCTGATGAGTAGAGCAGATCTCAGAAACTAAAAACGGAGCCCATGGCTAAATTATTCATGCTGCCGCTGCGGTTGTATTGATCAGAGTTCTCTCCGAGTCCCACCTTTGTGTACCTACCGAAGCTGATGTCTCCCAAAGATTCCTGCCCTCAGTGTGGGGGCGGGGTGGAGAGCTAGGCAGGACCACAGTTATCCGATATAGTCTTGCCATATCTAATGACAACGGAAGATGCCTTTGTATAGCTCATCTCCCGGGAAAGAAATGGTGTATCATTTCACCCTGTGGCCTGAAGGAGAAAGGGTTCTGTCCGACCTGCTGAGATCATATTACCTCAGCATCAAAAAGCCCGATGCAAAGGTACAGCTTCCAAAACATAAGCATGGTGCTAAGGGACATTCCTACTTTGAGAATATCCTTTCCTTATTCACGTTGGACTCTCCACTACCAGAACACTGCATAGCCCACCATAGTTGGTTGTTTATGTTCTGAACACCCCATAGCCCACAGTAGGTAGTTGTTCATGTTTGGTGGATGACTTCATAAGTGAATATTGTCATACTGGGATCCAGACCCTGTAGATCGTATGTAGATGCATGTCTTAGGCCACTGTCTCTCAGGACAGCCTGGTCTTGCTGTACTAAACTTCCTTCTATTGCAAAGTCTTGCTTGTCATAGGAACAGCTTTTCCTCCCTTGAAACTGGGGATGGATTTAGGACACGGGCACATTGTTCCAACTTCACCATTATGGAAAGCCAAGGATAAGGATTGGTTCCTTGTCCTTACGAAAAGGATTTCAAGGCACTCCTTGCCATCTTTGGCCCAAAGATTGTGCTTCATAAACTCCTGTGGATAAGCGTCTGTGAAGGAAGCAGTGTGCTTTTTACCTCAAGAGAAAAAAAGAATGTGGAAAGAAGTCTTTGTTTTTGGTTGGTTACCGGCACTTCCTGTGCTAAGGTAGGATAGGGTACTGATACACGGATGTAGCCGGGAAAGATAGTTGATCAAACTGGTTTGATCAGAGGAAACTATAAGAATTTATGGTAAATGTTGTTTGGAAAGTTACTTAAGAAAGACATGCAGAGACAGATCTTTGGCTACTGCACTGCTTTTCTTCCAGATTGTGCTTTATGCAATTAAAATTTAAAGCCCATGGTATTGAAAGAGAAGAAAATGTTAGGCATGCCTTCTTTCTTATGTGAACCAAAGTCCTCTGAGCTCACACCCGTGCTGAAGACCCTGTAGACAGAGTGGGATGCAGGAATGCAACACGGAGAGATGGAATTTAGCAGATCAGAGCCAAGTTTGCCTTGAGCTCTTGATAGTCCTCTAGGTAGCCATTTTCTACCAAAGTCTGACCCAGTATCTTTGTGAGTACTAGGTAAACCTTTTAAGATGTCTTGTTATTTTTAGGTGACCATCTATATCCCATCTTAAAGGGAAGAACATTGCAAGACGCTACCAGACTCCCACAGAAGGCACATGCTGTTCTGCTGGACCCACCCAATATCTCCAGCAGTGCACTTGGTAGAAGTATTGGTTAATGACTGTCTTTCGTTCTGTGGCTGAAAATTTTTCAATGTAAGCTCTTTGGACCACATGACTGGAGGGATAAGAAATTAAAGACCCGAGGATTCCAGTTCTCATAAGTGTGTGGGGCAATGGGTACTTTCCAGAAGTTTCAGTTTCGAGCAGGTGAAACAGCTCTTCGGACAGGCAGTTTGGCTGCATGAACTCTAATTGTACATGGCCCAGCATTTCCACTTTTAGCTATTCAGAGACAAAGGCTTCACGGAGACTGTAAAAAAGTGCACAGGAAAACAAAATCGTCAACTATCAGTTGAAGATCTCCAGGCTGAGTGACTGGTGAGGACTGGTTACTGTGAAAGATTAGAGCACTTTGGCGTGATTTTTGTTCCTGTAACAGTCACTTGTTGCCCTCCCTCCTGTCTGATTTAATCTCCTTTTGACTGTTAGGTAAAACCTTAGGAGGGTATTTTTAGCTGACCACCAACGTCCACGGAACTAAAGGCCATGAATGCCACCAGATAACACGAAAAGCTATAACAGAATTACTGCCACTTTTGTAATTCTCCCTTTCTCCAGTCCCCGCGTATGTGTTTGGTGATACATTGACTTATAACTTTCATTCTGTAATTACTAGGAGCTTGTGTAACTACTTCCACAGAGGAACAACCTCAATCCCAGTCCCCAGGCCACGATCACTCATATTTGGCGCCTAGTGAGCTCTTTCTCTTTGAGACTAGAGGCATGGCTTACATGGATGGTGTACAATGTTGGTGTCTCCGATATCCTGGGGTCATCACTGCATTAGGCCTCACCTTCAAAACCCACGGAGTGCCCTATCAAGGCACTGCATCCTTGCAGGGAATGTGAGCCTACCATATATTGTTTGGCCTCGTTTTTTTTTTTTTCTAGAAGCTTAATGCAAGTCTCCACAAATCTCTCATTGCATCTTTTATGCTCCCTAAGAGAGTACAAATGGCTGATCTCAGGAGATAGTACTATCCACCTTTAGGGTGGATCACTCTTGCTCAGTTAAACCCCCTGGAAATACCTCAGAGACTCATTCAGAGGTGTGTCTCCTAGGCGATTCTAAATCCAGTCAAGTGGAAAACCTTCATGCCCAATTGTGTATGTTGTTAGATCAGGTTACACTGATTTGTTTATCAACTGTCAACTGGTTTTTTGTTTTTTTATTCTATAACATCAGAGCTGAGAGGTGACACAAACTGTTTGGCTGCCAATCTAAAGTATTTAATCAATGTCTTACCCTTTAAGAAAAATTGCCAACTTTTGTGCTGGATCACAAAATAGCCTCCACATATTTTAAAACTGGGATGGAGAGATGGCTTATGGATTAAGATCAGTTGTTGCAGAGGACCTGAGTTCAATTCCCAGCACCCCCATGGTAGTTCACAACGATCTATAACTCTAGTTCCAGCAAATCCAGTGCCTTCTTCTGACTTCTGTGGACACCAGGCATGCACCATGCACATGATGACACATGCATACATACTGGAAAACTATTTATACCCATTAAATAAAATAAATAAATCTAAACAAATCATTTGAAAGTAGTCTTTATTCAAGAAGAATTATAGAAGAAATGAACACAAGTATATGGGAAATATAAAATATTTAGTATAATTTAAAATGAAGCAACTCATTTATAGAGTGGCCATGTATCCAAGATTACAAGTGACGACTGAAATTTTTTTATTAACTAAATGACAAAAGCACAATATAAAATTTTATGAAATTGCTTAAGTAATCAATATAGAATATGAGAGTAATCAATACATAAAAATGAAACATGAACATATTTTGCTCAATTTTGGGAATAAGGAAAGGCTATCCAGCCAGGCAGTGGTGGTGCATGCCTTTAATCCCAGCACTTGGGAGGCAGAGGCAGGTGGATTTCTGAGTTCAAGGCCAGCCTGGTTTACAGAGTGAGTTCCAGGACAGCCAGGGCCAGAGAAAACCTGTCTTGAAAAAACCAAACCAAACCAAACCAAACCAAACCAAAAAACAACTATCCATTCTTACAACATTCATTAATTATTTTACTGAAATACTAACCATAGCAATATGGCAAGGAAGGTAAGTTAAAGCCATGATTAGAAAGAAAAAAATGAAAATAATTATAGACGATATAAACATTTACAAAGACATTCTAGCAGAACTAAATGAACGTTATACCATTACAAGATGCAACCTTATTATACAAAAATTATTTGTTTATACCTACTAAAACAATAATAAAAAAGAAACCAAGAGAGGTGACCCTCATTACTAGCAATTGTTGGCCTTCCTGCTTGGATGGAAAAGAATGCTGCTGGAATTCAGAAGCTCAGGCGCCACACAGCTCAGCTCGGAGAGGAAGCCTCCTCAGGGGAGGTGCTGCAGCTCCCAGGGAGGGGATCCCCGGGGGAGCTGAGGAGCTGGGGGGGGGGCTCAGCCCTGCTTCACTTCTTCGTCTCTTCGTTGTTGCTTGGCTTCTTCTGATGAGAGAGGAAATCTTATAAAAGAGACTGATTTATTGGGAGGGTCCAAGGTGTGGAAGGATGTCTCAAGGGTTGGCTGCCTCTGTTTCTGAAAGTGGACAGCAGGCAATTAAACACAGGGCAGGGCTCATATAGAGTGTCTTAGGAGGAGGAGGAGTTTTCCCAGAGGAGAGATTTTCGGAGTGCTGATTGGTGGGATTTCAAGCCCTGAGCTTGGGGAGCTCAGGGATTGGTGTGCTTCCCTGCTCACGGATTGGTGGGTCTTTGTGCTCAGGAACTGGTGGGATTTTGTGGGAAGCGATTTTGGGGTTTTCCTGCTCAGTGATTGGTGGCTTTTTTTCACCCCAACTTTCCTGCATCAGGCCCATGGGTTGGGATAGGAAGACCTTCGGCGGCCTTGCTGAGGCGCCATCACCACTGAGCTGCTTTGGGAGGCTGGAGAGTTGTCCCCACCGGGGACAGCTCCCGTGGCAGACCCTCAAGGTGGCTGCTGAGGCGGCGCAAAGGAGCTGTTTTCGACAGTTCCTGCTGTGTGCCACCCAGGGATACAACAATACTAACCAGAATAAAATTCTTAGCTGTACACAAATAAGAGACATGCGAAACACAAACACTGCAAACTTCCAGAATAAAATTCTTAGCTGTACACAAATAAGAGACATGCGAAACACAAACACTGCAAACTTCAAGGCAATGAAGAAAATCTCAAGGCATGGAGAGTCTAAGGCTGAAGAATGAGATTAGGGTAGGGCCGCCGGGCTCCATAATCAAAGTCAGTAAGACAGACACTGGTACAGCCATGATGTCGGCACCTGGGAGCCGGAGGGAAGAGATACTGAGTCCGAGGGCAGCCTGGATCACATAGCCAGACCCTCTCTAAACATAAACCAACTCTTCACCCAGAAGATAAAATAACAAATCACTAAAGTGTATTTTTAGAATACACTGAGTGTCATGGTATGTAATTGTTGCTTCAATAAAGGTGTTTTTAAAAGACAAGGCTGGTGGGCGGTGGTGGCGCACGCCTGTAATCCCAGCACTCTGGGAGGCAGAGGCAGGTGGATTTCTGAGTTCGAGGCCAACCTGGTCTACAGAGTGAGTTCCAGTTCCAGGACAGTCAGGGCTATACAGAGAAACCCTGTCTCGAAAAAACCAAATCCAAAAAAACAAAAAACAAAAAACAAAAAACAAAAAAAAAAACAAAAAACAAACAAACAAACAAAAAAAAGACAAGGCTTTCTTCTTTCTGTTTTTTAATTGATTATTTGGGAATCTTGCAAATAATCCTGATCTTGATCACTTCCCGGTCCTCCCATGTCTACCCCTCCCCCATGTCCTCTCTCCCAAGCTGCCTTCACCGGCCCCCCAAAAAAAGAAAGAAGAAAGAAAAGAAAGAAAAAAAAGTCTACGTTGTGTTGTCCATACACGTAGTGGAGCACGGTCAAATTCCTAGTGGCCAGCCCTAAAAGGGGCCATGAGTCTTTCTCCACCTGCACCGTCCACACCCTAGAAGGGAAGGTGAGTCTTTCTCCACCTGCACCGCCCACACCCTAGAAGGGAAGGTGAGTCTTTCTCCATCTGCACCGCCCACACCCTAGAAGGGAAGGTGAGTCTTTCTCCATCTGCACCGTCCACACCCTAGAAGGGAAGGTGAGTCTTTCTCCACCTGCACCCCTGCCAGAATCCATCGACTGTGGAAAGCCACGGGGTGGAGGGAGGAATGAGGGGTGGGGCTAGCTCAGCACCCAGGGCTCAAGGATATCAACATGGCTCTCGTCCGTAGCCCAGGCCATGGACATCCTGATCACCTTTGGTGGTAACACAGGCCACAGCCATCAACCCTGCCTTTGACCGTATCAGGACCACAGACCCATTCATGGCCCTCAGCAGCTGCATGTGCCCCTGGCTTGGGTGGCCTCGGGTGGCCTCGGGTGGCCTAGGGTGGCTCATGTAAGTGCTGGAGATTGGACTTGAATCTTCTAGAAAACCCATCTGTTTCTAACTGTTGGGCCATCTGTCCAACCCCAGGAGAGCAGCTTATATTGAAAATTTTTCCTCATTTGATGAAAATTGGCAAGTAGCAGATTTTTCACAAGAGACCCTTTAACATTGCCGGTCTCAGTGTTGATACTTTGTACAGTATGTAATACTTTATTGATTATTTTCTTTGGTGGTAAAGTTTTCTGAGAATAACATCTGTCATATTAATTTCATTTTCTCTCTCTTTTTTTAATGGAAAAATATAAATTCACTTTTGGGAATGAAGTTTGATATCAATCTATGTGGTTTTAGTTTGCTTTTGTTCTTAGTAGTTAAACATGCAAGCGGCTTTTAATTTGGGGCCTAGTGACCATCTGCCTTCAATGTCAACGCAGAGGATTTCAGGAGTCCTGCAGTGCTCTTCGTTTTGTCTTCCTGTCATCTTTGGGGCGTTTTTAATTCTCTATATGGTTCCTCACATGTGAATTATGAGACACGAATACTAAGACCAAACCCGTATCTCACTCCTAGGCACCGGCGTGGCTCTAAAGGCTTCGTTTTCTCTCTTCCACTCCTTGGCCTCTGCAGGAGCCCAGGGAACTGGTTCCTTGCTACAGAGTCTCCTGGGAGCAGACAGCACTTTTGTAACAGCAGCATCGCCTCTTCGTGGAGGAGATGGGCAGCCAGTGTGGCCAGGCGACAGAGGGGTACTCCGAGCAGATATCCTGGCACCACGAGGACCAGTTAGAACACATATGGTTCGAACCAGTCGTACTACAGAAGTGAGAACTGAAACTCGGGAAGTTGAATAGACTTAAAACCCAAGGTGTACAGGAAACAGTTTCCTCTCCAGGATCTCTCTCCTTCTCACTAACAAATCTTTGCTCTGGTTTCGAATGGCGATTTGCCTAGAGTACAGTGGTCACCTTGCCAGCCTTCTCTCCAACCAGGAGTGAACACAGGACTCGGTTCTCCCAAAGGGGAGGTGGGCTGAGGCTTCCGGTGACGTTGTGGGGAAGGCTCTCAAGCCCTAACATTCGGCCTGTGCGCTTTCCACCACCCCCCTCATCCCAGCGGGGACAGATTAGCTGCTCACCCTTCACACCGCAGATGTTTGTTTGCTTGTTTTGTTTTTCCTTTTGTGTGTCAGAGTCCATTTGGGGTGTAAATATCTGATTTCTAGAGTGAAATCTCTATCCAGCATGAATTGCTAAGACTGAAAGGGAATCCATTCATGGATGCTAGCGGCTGCTTTTGTTGTCTGTCTGTCTGTTTGTTTTGGACATCTACGAGGAGTTTCCTCTATGGAAGCAAAGAGTGAGAACAAGATCGAGCTGCTGAGCCAGGCGGTGGTGGCGCACACCTTTAAGCCCAGCACTTGGGAGGCAGAGGCAGGCGGATTTCTGAGTTCGAGGCCAGCCTGGTCTACAGAGTGAGTTCCAGGACAGCCAGGACTACACAGAGAAACCCTGTCTCAAACAAACAAACAAACAAACGATCAAGCTGCCGGACTGCACTCTAGAAGCCCTGCGGCGGTGTTTGTTTCCAGCAGGGTTCTGACTGAGCGTGAACGTGGGGCACACACTCCTGCAGCGGTTCAGAGAGGCTGCTGTCTGTTGCCAGACAATAACAGTCTACCAAGAAGCGGCAATGCTCTCCCGGGGAGAGCAGAGAAGAGTTACTCAGCAGTTCTGGCAGCATTCAGGAGAGCTGGAGGAAAGTAGGGTGAGGGAGGAGGAAGTATGTACACTTTTGGATGTCTCTGTCACAGAGGAGAAATTACAAAATATTCCCCAAAGAAGAAAAACCACTATGGCTTCTTGAGGCAGAGGACCTCCAATGTAAATCAATCCATTTCTACCCAGGTCCCTGCCTCTGAGGGCCAGCCCAGGGCAAACCGTGCTAACCTTCAGAAAAGTAGTTTCCGGAAGAGGTGTTCTTATCCAATGGTGCTCGTGTCCAATCTAATTATCGTTGCCAATCGCAAACAAACAAACAAACAAACAAGTCCTATGACTCAGAGAAATCCCAGAGCAGAGAGACGTAGATTGCAAAGGAGAGTAGTGGGTGTGGCCATTCCAGCCGCAAACCTCTTAGATAAACAGCTGTAAAGAAATGGAGTATTGGATCTGGGAAGCTGCACGGAAAAGGAACAATTAGAGGAGTGTATTGTAACTGAAGGTGAGAGTCCAGGAACCTTGCTGGCACACATGCTTTTCCGTTCTTTCTCTCTTTTGTTAGGGGAAAGTTGAGCAGCTGCAGGATATTGAGATCGTATCAAACCCTGCACACTTGGGGTGCCTGCAGCACAATCCCTGTGTCTATTCTCATCTCAGAAGCTCCGGTCCTGGTCTTTGTTACCTATTGGATTTCAGGAAGGCTGACTTGAGATGCAGCGTTGCCATTTCCTGGGCCTTCACTTTTTTTTTCCCCCTCTGGAAGCCTGGTTCTTTGTTGTGTCTCCTCTGCATTCATTTTCCTCTGCCCTCACACCTCCCACAACGCGATGGGGATTTTTTTTTTTTTTCTCTTGTCCTGGCTCTTAGAGCCCAGGAGCGCCAGTCTACCCGGCATCAGATCAAGTCCCTGGAGCTGTCGGGGCTGGGCGCTCGCCTGTCAGGAGCCCTGCTTTGTGTGCCGGCGGGGCGGCGTGTTTGTCGAGACCGCTGGGGGACACGACCCCCGAGGAGGCGTGGCCTCGTCCCAGCACCACCCGGGAGGGCTGGACACCAGCTTGCCGCCGCCCTTATTTGTTCCGTTAGCTGGCGCTGGCCAGCCTGGTGCAGCCAGGACCCGGGAGGCTGGACAAGGCTGCCGGGTCCTCCCGGGGCCTGCATCCCACCCGGCCCCGCCCTCAGCTCTCTCCTCTCTACTTTTAACCGTGCCTCCGGAGGAGGGCTGGGCAAACTCAAGCTGAACAGAGAGAAAAGCGGGGGGAAAAGGACCATATTCGATGAGCCCGTCTGGCTGGTCTAGAGTTCCTAAAGGTTCTTGACCATGTCGGAGTCAGGGGAGATGAGTGAATTTGGCTACATTATGGAATTGCTTGCCAAGGGCAAGGTAAGCGTCTCCGCTGTGGGGCTCTGTCTGTGTTGGAGGTCCCCCCTGGGCACTCAGGACCTGAGGGTGGGCTGTGGCATCGGAGTGGTCCCACGCTGGGGGCACACAAGCCGGAATCGGGTCTGTGCTCCGCACTGGCGCATCCCAGCTGTACACAATGCACCGTGGCCGCCTTTTCTTTATGTCGAAGAAAGGGGACTCACGGAGCTAGTTGGCGGGGTGGTGCGGGAGCCCGGCCGGCGGGAGAGGATGGAAACTAAAGGGCTGCCCTGCCGGAGAGCACGGAGATTTGGAATGGGTGACGGGCGCGGGATGTGAAGGGAGGGTCCGCCGATGCGTTAGCTCAGAGGCCCGGAGGCGGCTCCGGGTCCTCGCGCAGCTTGTCGCTGCTGCGTGGGACAGGGACAGTCCTCCCTCTGGTTCTCAGCGGCCGCCCTGGGCGGGAAACATGCGGAGCAGCCTTCCTTTGGTAGTAGTAGGATGGAGGGAGCTGTGGACTGGCGAGGGGCCAGCCCCATACCTCTCCTGAAATGTTTGGGACATAAGCTGGGAGTGGCTCGGGACGTTGGTAAGGTGGCTTCGCCTGAGTGAAAAGCCTTTCGAGAAGCTGGACCACAGGGAGCGTCTGCGAAACGATCCAGAGATGCCCCTGAGTGGTGTTCCTGGGGGAGTGTCGGGAAATACTGAGTGGGGCTCTGCTGGTCTGGGTCGGAAGAAATGGTGCTTAACTGCAGCTATGGAGCTTGGGGGCGTGGGGAGGGGGGAACCAGACTCTGCTGCGTGGTCATCAGAAAGGAGGATTGTGCCTCCCTGATGTGAGCCCTTAAACCTCCAGTCCCACACCCCACTCCAATACTCAGAGCCGGCACGCAGCGTGGAGTATTTTAGCTTTAGACTAGACAGTCCCGCGACTCCCAAGCTGAGTATCTGGACGACTCGTCCTCTCTGGATTCTCCTGTAACTGTGGAATACATTAATCCAGAATAGAATATGCAGTAGCAATTTGAAAGAGACGACCGTATCTTGGGCCACCAGTAGCATTCATAGCCTGGACCAGAAGCACAAGTAAGTGGTAGACCCTCGGTCCACTTTCCCACTTACCTGGGTGGGACTCCATCCGGTAAACTCGAGTGTCATCTGAGCGCGTATGGAGTCATCCTGGCCAGAATATATTCAAGCACTTCGTGGTTCCAAACAGCCACCCTGTGTGTTTAGGAGCTGGGAGTAGGTTGGGGAGAAGATGCCTTTTGTGAATTTCAGTGTAAACGGACCACTCTGGGTGGGAGGGACAATAGGATGATTGATAGGTAAGCTGTCTGTGTTCAGATGCTCTCCAATATAAGCCAGAACTATGCTAGTTGGTTGTGCTTTTCTCCTACTGCATCCAAACAGAGAAAGTTCGAGAAACTAGTCCTTGGCAGCGGTGCGGGGGTGGGGGGGTGTTCAAGGCCAGGGCTGGGCATATTGCCGACTTTGGTGACTATGAACACTAAATGGAGAAGGCAAACCTTGGTGAATTCTTGAAACTTCTTAGAATAAACTAAGGCACACGAACCCAGGAATCTCCCAGGGCCATGGTGTATTTGTTACAAACTGCTGACTGTAATAGAAACCTCGAACAGACACACCTGCTCTCCTGCACTGCCTTCCTCCCTCCACTAGACAGACTGCCTTCTCCTGGCTCCAGCAGCCAGAGCTGGCCAGTGGCTGCCAGGCACGCTCTCCCCAGACCCCCACAACCAGGCCCCAAATCCTTGGAATTCTTAGAAATTGCAAAGTGCAATAGTTCCTCCCGGTCTTTTTGGAGTTGGGGTGGGCAGCAGTAATAGCTTAACTATTTATTTCAACTCATGTATTCCGCATGCATGTTTTGGTTTTGGTTTTTCTAGACAAGGTGTCTCTGTGTGGCCCTGGCTATTCTGGTACTCATTCTGTAGACCAGGCTGGCCTCAAGCTCAGAGATCTGCCTGCCTCTGCCTCCTGAGGTCCTGGGATTAAAGGCATGCGCCAGCACCGACCAGCTTGTAATTTTCCAACACGATATAAATTCTCTGCTCTGTGTGTGATTGTAAGTGCTTTAAGCACTTAATGTTAGCCATGGGATAGCATACTTTTGCGACTGAGGGTTTTTTGTTTTTATTTTTGTTTTTTTGGATTTGGGGTTCCCTTGGCGCCTTGGGTTTACAGCATAGAGAACAGCAGGAGGCTGGTCTGAGCATGGCGGGCAGAGGGGTGGCTGGTAATCAGCCAGCCATCTCCCTGCTTCCTTCAAAGTTCCGATTGTGAGCTGATCATCACCGCTTTCCCTTGAGCGCTGGTTCATCCTTGCAGCGATTATCAAGCCCGGCAAGCCCCATGCAGGAATGTTGCTGGACCCTGGATACTTAGGAAGCATGCGCAAAGCCTCGGCTTTGAGCTCTAGAACTGCTAAGACAAACCTGCTAATTTAAAACCCACGGCTTTGGAGGCTGTAGATGTAGGTCGGTAGTGCAACATTTGACTAGCATATACTAGGCCGCGGATTCAGTTCCCCCAGCACCCCAAAAGATAAAATAATAAAATACGTGGTTTGAAAAGTCTTACTAGAACACATGGATGGGTGCTTGTTGCAAAATACTCAGACATTTGGGATTTCATGGAAGAAACGATTCCACTTTCATTTCCACCTTCATCCCTCTGTCCGTTAACATCGGGAGACTACTTCAAATTAAACTAGCTTAGTGTATTCCCTGCCTGCGGAGGTGAGCGAGCCTTTAATCTTAGGGTAACCTAAAACCTACATGCCTAACCTGAGCCACTTATAAAGCTTCCTCATGGAGCGTGCTTTAATATTTAAA